>JAEMTY010000138.1:0-49837 GCA_020423425.1 Chrysopa pallens
TATCTTTGGGAATTTTGTCCATTTAGTTTCGATGTGTTTTTTTTTTTTGGGAATTGAACCCAAAATCAGTACCACTTCTTTATAGAATAGCACTCATGGAACTCTGAAAATTCGGAAAAAATTGTAAGGCATCCCTTGGAATTGAGCCCATTAAGTTTCGATTTATTTCTGAGTGTATTGAAACACTCAGTAAATATTAGAGGAGAAACACTCAGTAAATATTAGAGGAGTTGAATACAAAGTATTTTTCCACAATATTTTGGACGTATTGACTGTTAAACAGACATTGACTTTTAGTCGTTAAACCCATGGTGGCATTCTGAAATGGATTTCACTTATCTTTGGGAATTGTGTCCATTTAGTTTGGATGTGTATTTTTTTTTTGGGAATTGAACCCAAAATCAGTACCACTTCTTTATGGAATAGCACCCATGGAATTCTGAAAATTCTGAAAAAATTTAAGGCATCCCTTGGAATTGAGCCCATTAAGTTTCGATTTATTTCTGAGTGTATTGAAACATTCTGTAAATATAAGAGGAGTTGAATACAAATTATTTTTTCCACAATATTTTGGACGTATTGACTGTTAAACAGACATTGACTTTTAGGCGATTCTGAAAAAAATTTCACTTATCCTTGAGAATTGAGTCCATTTAGTTTCGATGTGTATTTCTTTTGGGAATTGAACCCAAAATCAGTATCACTTCTTTATGGAATAGCATCCATAGAATTCTGAAAAAAATTTGAGGCATCCCTTGGAATTTAGCCCATTAATTCTCGATTTATTTCTGAGTGTATTGAAACACTCAGTAAATATTAGAGGAGTTGAATACAAAGTATTTTTTCCACAATATTTTGGACGTATTGACTGTTAAACAGACATTGACTTTTAGGCGTTAAACCCATGGTGGCATTCAGAAAAGGATTTCACTTATCTTTGGGAATTGTATCCATTTAGTTTCGATGTGTATTTTTTTTGGAAATTGAACCCAAAATCAGTACCACTTCTTTATGGAATAGCACCAATGGAATTTTGAAAATTCTGAAAAAAATTTAAGGGATCCCTTGGAATTGAGCCCATTAAGTTTCGATTTATTTCTGAGTGTTTTGAAACACTCAGTAAATATTAGAGGAGTTGAATACATAGTATTTTTCCACAATATTTTGGACGTATTGACTGTTAAACAGACATTGACTTTTAGGCGTTAAACCCATGGTGGCATTCAGAAAAGGATTTCACTTATCTTTGGGAATTGTATCCATTTAGTTTCGATGTGTATTTTCTTTGGAAATTGAACCCAAAATCAGTACCACTTCTTTATGGAATAGCACCAATGGAATTTTGAAAATTCTGAAAAAAATTTAAGGGATCCCTTGGAATTGAGCCCATTAAGTTTCGATTTATTTCTGAGTGTTTTGAAACACTCAGTAAATATTAGAGGAGTTGAATACATAGTATTTTTCCACAATATTTTGGACGTATTGACTGTTAAACAGACATTGACTTTTAGGCGTTAAACCCATGGTGGCATTCAGAAAAGGATTTCACTTATCTTTGGGAATTGTATCCATTTAGTTTCGATGTGTATTTTTTTTGGAAATTGAACCCAAAATCAGTACCACTTCTTTATGGAATAGCACCAATGGAATTCTGAAAATTCTGAAAAAAATTTAAGGCATCCCTTGGAATTGAGCCCATTAAGTTTCGATTTATTTCTGAGTGTTTTGAAACACTCAGTAAATATTAGAGGAGTTGAATACATAGTATTTTTCCACAATATTTTGGACGTATTGACTGTTAAACAGACATTGACTTTTAGGCGTTAAACCCATGGTGGCATTCTGAAATGGATTTAACTTATCTTTGGGAATTTTGTCCATTTAGTTTCGATGTGTATTTTTTTTGGGAATTGAACCCAAAATCAGTACCACTTCTTTATGGAATAGCACCCATGGAATTCTGAAAATTCTGAAAAAAATGTAAGGCATCCCTTGGAATTGAGCCCATTAAGTTTCGATTTATTTCTGAGTGTATTGAAACACTCAGTAAATATTAGAGGAGTTGAATACAAAGTATTTTTCCACAATATTTTGGACGTATTGACTGTTAAACAGACATTGACTTTTAGGCGTTAAACCCATGGTGGCATTCTGAAACGGATTTCACTTATCTTTGGGAATTGTGTCCATTTAGTTTCGATGTGTATTTTTTTTTTTGGGAATTGAACCCAAAATCAGTACCACTTCTTTATGGAATAGCACCCATGGAATTCTGAAAATTCTGAAAAAAATGTAAGGCATCACTTGGAATTGAGCCCATTAAGTTTCGATTTATTTCTGAGTGTTTTGAAACACTCAGTAAATATTAGAGGAGTTGAATACATAGTATTTTTCCACAATATTTTGGACGTATTGACTGTTAAACAGACATTGACTTTTAGGCGTTAAACCCATGGTGGCATTCTGAAAAGGATTTAACTTATCTTTGGGAATTGTGTCCATTTAGTTTCGATGTGTATTTTTTTTGGGAATTGAACCCAAAATCAGTACCACTTCTTTATGGAATAGCACCCATGGAATTCTGAAAATTCTGAAAAAAATGTAAGGTATCCCTTGGACTTTAGCCCATTAAGTTTCGATTTATTTCTGAGTGTATTGAAACACTCAGTAAATTTTAGAGGAGTTGAATACAAAGTATTTTTTCCACAATATTTTGGACGTATTGACTGTTAAACAGACATTGACTTTAAGGCTTTAAACCCATGGTGGCATTCTGAAAAGGATTTAACTTATCTTTGGGAATTGTGTACATTAAGTTTCGATGTGTATTTTTTTTGGGAATTGAACCCAAAATCAGTACCACTTCTTTATGGAATAGCACCCATGGAATTCTGAAAATTCTGAAAAAAATGTAAGGCATCCCTTGGAATTGAGCCCATTAAGTTTCGATTTATTTCTGAGTATTTTGAAACACTCAGTAAATATTAGAGGAGTTGAATACAAAGTATTTTTTCCACAATTTTTGGGACGTATTGACTGTTAAACAGACATTGACTTTTAGGCATTAAACCCATGGTGGCATTCTTATCTTCGGGAATTTTGGAACTTATCTTCGGGAATTTTGTCCATTTAGTTTCGATGTGTATTTTTTTTGGGAATTGAACCCAAAATCAGTACCACTTCTTTATGGAATAGCATCCATATAATTCTGAAAAAAATTTAAGGCATCCCTTGGAATTTCGATTTATTTCGATTTATTTCTGAGTGTATTGAAACACTCAGTAAATATTAGAGGAGTTGAATACAAAGTATTTTTTCCACAATATTTTGGACGTATTGACTGTTAAACAGACATTGACTTTTAGGCGTTAAACCCATGGTGGCATTCTGAAAAGGATTTAACTTATCTTTGGGAATTTTGTCCATTTAGTTTCGATGTGTATTTTTTTTGGGAATTGAACCCAAAATCAGTACCACTTCTTTATAGAATAGCACTCATGGAATTCTGAAAATTCGGAAAAAAATGTAAGGCATCCCTTGGAATTGAGCCCATTAAGTTTCGATTTATTTCTGAGTGTATTGAAACACTCAGTAAATATTAGAGGAGAAACACTCAGTAAATATTAGAGGAGTTGAATACAAAGTATTTTTCCACAATATTTTGGACGTATTGACTGTTAAACAGACATTGACTTTTAGGCGTTAAACCCATGGTGGCATTCTGAAAAGGATTTCACTTATCTTTGGGAATTGTGTCCATTTAGTTTCGATGTGTATTTTTTTTTGGGAATTGAACCCAAAATCAGTACCACTTCTTTATGGAATAGCACCCATGGAATTCTGAAAATTCTGAAAAAAATTTAAGGCATCCCTTGGAATTGAGCCCATTAAGTTTCGATTTATTTCTGAGTGTATTGAAACATTCTGTAAATATAAGAGGAGTTGAATACAAATTATTTTTTCCACAATATTTTGGACGTATTGACTGTTAAACAGACATTGACTTTTAGGCGTTAAACCCATGGTGGCATTCTGAAAAAAATTTCACTTATCCTTGAGAATTGAGTCCATTTAGTTTCGATGTGTATTTCTTTTGGGAATTGAACCCAAAATCAGTACCACTTCTTTATGGAATAGCACCCATGGAATTCTGAAAATTCTGAAAAAAATGTAAGGCATCCCTTGGAATTGAGCCCATTAAGTTTCGATTTATTTCTGAGTGTATTGAAACACTCAGTAAATATTAGAGGAGTTGAATACAAAGTATTTTTTCCACAATATTTTGGACGTATTGACTGTTAAACAGACATTGACTTTTAGGCGTTAAACCCATGGTGGCATTCTGAAAAGGATTTCACTTATCTTTGGGAATTGTATCCATTTAGTTTCGATGTGTATTTTTTTTGGGAATTGAACCCAAAATCAGTACCACTTCTTTATGGAATAGCACCAATGGAATTCTGAAAATTCTGAAAAAAATGTAAGGCATCCCTTGGAATTGAGCCCATTAAGTTTCGATTTATTTCTGAGTGTTTTGAAACACTCAGTAAATATTAGAGGAGTTGAATACATAGTATTTTTCCACAATATTTTGGACGTATTGACTGTTAAACAGACATTGACTTTTAGGCGTTAAACCCATGGTGGCATTCTGAAAAGGATTTCACTTATCTTTGGGAATTGTATCCATTTAGTTTCGATGTGTATTTTTTTTGGGAATTGAACCCAAAATCAGTACCACTTCTTTATGGAATAGCACCCATGGAATTCTGAAAATTCTGAAAAAAATTTAAGGCATCCCTTGGAATTGAGCCCATTAAGTTTCGATTTATTTCTGAGTGTTTTGAAACACTCAGTAAATATTAGAGGAGTTGAATACATAGTATTTTTCCACAATATTTTGGACGTATTGACTGTTAAACAGACATTGACTTTTAGGCGTTAAACCCATGGTGGCATTCTGAAAAGGATTTAACTTATCTTTGGGAATTTTGTCCATTTAGTTTCGATGTGTATTTTTTTTTGGGAATTGAACCCAAAATCAGTACCACTTCTTTATGGAATAGCACCCATGGAATTCTGAAAATTCTGAAAAAAATGTAAGGCATCCCTTGGAATTGAGCCCATTAAGTTTCGATTTATTTCTGAGTGTTTTGAAACACTCAGTAAATATTAGAGGAGTTGAATACATAGTATTTTTCCACAATATTTTGGACGTATTGACTGTTAAACAGACATTGACTTTTAGGCGTTAAACCCATGGTGGCATTCTGAAAAGGATTTCACTTATCTTTGGGAATTGTATCCATTTAGTTTCGATGTGTATTTTTTTTGGGAATTGAACCCAAAATCAGTACCACTTCTTTATGGAATAGCACCCATGGAATTCTGAAAATTCTGAAAAAAATGTAAGGCATCCCTTGGAATTGAGCCCATTAAGTTTCGATTTATTTCTGAGTGTTTTGAAACACTCAGTAAATATTAGAGGAGTTGAATACATAGTATTTTTCCACAATATTTTGGACGTATTGACTGTTAAACAGACATTGACTTTTAGGCGTTAAACCCATGGTGGCATTCTGAAAAGGATTTAACTTATCTTTGGGAATTTTGTCCATTTAGTTTCGATGTGTATTTTTTTTTGGGAATTGAACCCAAAATCAGTACCACTTCTTTATGGAATAGCACCCATGGAATTCTGAAAATTCTGAAAAAAATGTAAGGCATCCCTTGGAATTGAGCCCATTAAGTTTCGATTTATTTCTGAGTGTTTTGAAACACTCAGTAAATATTAGAGGAGTTGAATACATAGTATTTTTCCACAATATTTTGGACGTATTGACTGTTAAACAGACATTGACTTTTAGGCGTTAAACCCATGGTGGCATTCTGAAAAGGAATTAACTTATCTTTGGGAATTTTGTCCATTTAGTTTCGATGTGTATTTTTTTTGGGAATTGAACCCAAAATCAGTACCACTTCTTTATGGAATAGCACCCATGGAATTCTGAAAATTCTGAAAAAAATGTAAGGCATCCCTTGGAATTGAGCCCATTAAGTTTCGATTTATTTCTGAGTGTATTGAAACACTCAGTAAATATTAGAGGAGTTGAATACAAAGTATTTTTTCCACAATATTTTGGACGTATTGACTGTTAAACAGACATTGACTTTTAGGCGTTAAACCCATGGTGGCATTCTGAAAAGGATTTAACTTATCTTTGGGAATTTTGTCCATTTAGTTTCGATGTGTATTTTTTTTGGGAATTGAACCCAAAATCAGTACCACTTCTTTATGGAATAGCACCCATGGAATTCTGAAAATTCTGAAAAAAATGTAAGGCATCCCTTGGAATTGAGCCCATTAAGTTTCGATTTATTTCTGAGTGTATTGAAACACTCAGTAAATATTAGAGGAGAAACACTCAGTAAATATTAGAGGAGTTGAATACAAAGTATTTTTCCACAATATTTTGGACGTATTGACTGTTAAACAGACATTGACTTTTAGGCGTTAAACCCATGGTGGCATTCTGAAAAGGATTTAACTTATCTTTGGGAATTGTGTCCATTTAGTTTCGATGTGTATTTTTTTTGGGAATTGAACCCAAAATCAGTACCACTTCTTTATGGAATAGCACCCATGGAATTCTGAAAATTCTGAAAAAAATGTAAGGCATCCCTTGGAATTGAGCCCATTAAGTTTCGATTTATTTCTGAGTGTATTGAAACACTCAGTAAATATTAGAGGAGTTGAATACAAAGTATTTTTTCCACAATATTTTGGACGTATTGACTGTTAAACAGACATTGACTTTTAGGCGTTAAACCCATGGTGGCATTCTGAAAAGGATTTCACTTATCTTTGGGAATTGTGTCCATTTAGTTTCGATGTGTATTTTTTTTGGGAATTGAACCCAAAATCAGTACCACTTCTTTATGGAATAGCACCCATGGAATTCTGAAAATTCTGAAAAAAATGTAAGGCATCCCTTGGAATTGAGCCCATTAAGTTTCGATTTATTTCTGAGTGTATTGAAACACTCAGTAAATATTAGAGGAGTTGAATACAAAGTATTTTTTCCACAATATTTTGGACGTATTGACTGTTAAACAGACATTGACTTTTAGGCGTTAAACCCATGGTGGCATTCTGAAAAGGATTTAACTTATCTTTGGGAATTGTGTCCATTTAGTTTCGATGTGTATTTTTTTTGGGAATTGAACCCAAAATCAGTACCACTTCTTTATGGAATAACACTCATGGAATTCTGAAAATTCGGAAAAAAATGTAAGGCATCCCTTGGAATTGAGCCCATTAAGTTTCGATTTATTTCTGAGTGTATTGAAACACTCAGTAAATATTAGAGGAGTTGAATACAAAGTCTCCTAGGAATCCTAAAGAGTCAAAGTTTCCTAAGAAGTCTCAAAGAATCCTAAGCTTTGGGTACTTAAACACTGATATAATGGTTATACCAAATTTAATTTTATAAAGTACCTAAAAAATAAGTTTTATTAAAATTATTATTGAGAAAAAATTATGAATGTTTTGATTTTGAAAGTTCAATCAAATGTACTTTCGATGACTCCGTAAGTGTAATTCAATCACTCAATTGCACATCTACTCATAAACAAATCCTTTGAACTTTCGATGACTCCATGAGTGTAATTCAATCACCCAATAGCCCACACTACTCGTAACCAAATCCTTTGAACTTTCGATGACTCCATGAGTGTATTGATACACCCAATAGCTCATCTACTCGTAAACAAACTCTTTGAACTTTCGATGACTCCATGAGTATATTGAACCACTCAATAGCACATCTACTCGTAATCAAAACCATTGAAATTTTGATGACTTCATGAGTGTATTGGATCACCCCAAAGCACATCTACTCGTAATTTAAACCCTTGAAGTTTTGATGACTTCATGAGTGTATTGAAATACCTAACAAACTTACTTCTGGGATGCAAGGTCGATCCAGAGCTTGCCAAAGGCTAAAAGCTCTCGCGCACAACACAAAACAGGAACACTTCCTCCTGGGAAACGAGGTCGATCCAGAGCTTGCCAAAGGCTAAAGGCTCTCGCGCACAACACAAAACAGGAACACTTCCTCCTGGGAAACGAGGTCGATCCAGAGCTTGCCAAAGGCTAAAGGCTCTCGCGCACAACACTTAACAGATGCACTATCTTCTGGGATGCAAGGTCGATCCAGAGCTTGCCAAAGGCTAAAGGCTCTCGCGCACAACACAAAACAGGAACACTTCCTCCTGGGAAACGAGGTCGATCCAGAGCTTGCCAAAGGCTAAAGGCTCTCGCGCACAACACAAAACAGGAACACTTACCTCTGGGAAACGAGGTCGATCCAGAGCTTGCCAAAGGCTAAAGGCTCTCGCGCACAACACTTTACAGATGCACTATCTTCTGGGATGCAAGGTCGATCCAGAGCTTGCCAAAGGCTAAAGGCTCTCGCGCACAACACTAAACAGATGCACTATCTTCTGGGATGCAAGGTCAACACTTATCAGAGACACTTCTGGGAAGCGAGATCGGTCCAGAGATTACCAAAGTATTAAGGTTCTCTTTTAGTTTATTTTTATAAAATTGCGCAATCTTAATTGGCTAATCTTTAGAATACATCATACAAAATATTTGGTTTTGAGACTTCATTCTCTGAATCCGCAAAAACTAGAGTGGAAATTAGGCATATCTCTGGAGCTTTGTTAGCAAATAATGCTACAAGGAACGTCTCAGTGAATGAGACTCGCAAGACCAATATTAAATACAAGCTCGGGAACCCGGGATCGCAAATTACCGTGTGCCAATAAATAGCACCCCTGAGTATAATAAAAAAACAAACAAACAAACAAACAAAAAAATAAAATCTTAAGAATGAAATATTCTCTTAATTAGAAGAAAATAATAATATTTTTTAAATTTATGAATTAAATAAAAGGCGGGCGGGCGGCATAGAAATGCTTAAAATGCATTACAGTATAGTTCACAAAATAGCGAATAATATCACCTCACATTCGATCATAAAAAATTGGCAGAAAATAAAGACTAAATTTTTTAAATCTTGTAATGACCAATTATAGTAATACGATTTTCAATTTAAACCAAATCGACGAGTCAAAAAATATTCGAAAATCATCATATTTGGAAAAAAACAACAAATAAAACTTAAATTCATTTCTTTGTTATATGCCTCCTCCTCCAAAATTATATTTTTAACACAGGAAACAAATTTAGGACTTGCTTTGCGTCCAAGTTTTGATATCCTTTCTCATAGTTTTATTCCAAGATAATTTCATTACTTCCATCCGTCCTTTTTGCCTTGGTTTTCTGGCATTTATTTTATATATATTTATGCACATTATTATCTATTTTCCTTTGACAAGGGCCTCCTCCTCCTCCTCCGAAATTTTGTTTTGTGTACAGGAAACAAATGTAGGACTTGCTTTGCTTCCAAGCTTTGTTATCTTTTGTCATAATTTAATTCAGAGATAATTTCATTCATTCCATCCGTCCTTTTTGGTTTATTGTTCTTGCATTTATTATATATATTTATGGGCATTATTATCTATTTTCCTTCTAATGGTTACGATTGAGGATTTGACATTTGTAGACACTACTCTACTATTCGCATCTACTATCTCATCCTGTTTCACAACCGTCGAGGTTAGGCGCAGATGCCAAAGCTCAACTTTGTATTCGATTGCTTAATCTCTAAAATTTGGTAGTTCGTTCGTTGATATTTTCCAATTACAATAATACGATTTTGAAAGTGAATATCCATTCGATGAAATAAATAATATTCCATTATTGAAAAAAAATTTTCCATTTATTAAGAATCTTCTGTTTTAGCAAATAGTTATTATTCTTCCAAATAATTCTTTTAAATTCCATTTCGTAGATTTCGTATAATTTCATTTTCCTTTTTAAGTATTTGAAGCTCAAATGAAAATAAATTTTGGTGCAATTTTCACAATGATTTAATCTGAGTAATAACGAATGTAAAAACATAAATATTTTGATTATAATAATTAATAATTTAAATTAATTATTGAAAATTTATAAAAATTTATTCTACAAATTTCAATTTGTTCTCTTTGAAATCTTATTCTGATTTTAAACCACAATTAATAATTCTAATTTTAACATATGTAAAGTGACATTTTAATTTTCATAGTCAGTTTACAATATTCGAATTATATAAAAACAATTTAGAGCTAAATGATTTATAATGATTAAAGCTTTTCCTAAATTTTCCCGCTGTAAATTAGTTTCCAAGGCAAATAGAAAAATATTTGTGATACTTATGTGAAACATTGACTCTTGAAAATGAAATATTAGTAATTTGACATTATTGGTATCCAATTTTTACGGTATCAATAATCATACCGAACCTACCCGTTCGTGATCCTATCTTATAAAAAAATCTTCCAGTAAATGTAGTTTGAAGATTAGATTACTTCCTAATCCAAAATAACATCTACTTTCAGAAAAAATTTAACAAGAACGGTTCAATGATTTTACTCAAACATAAAAATTAGATACACTCTAATTTATAAGAGCTGATGATTAAAACAAAACAAGCCTTCAAATATTTTTCATAAAAGCATTCAAATTATTAACAATTTTTATGGAACTAGTTTTTTTGAGATAATTTTGGCCAATTTATAAGCATTATAATTCTGACCACTCACAACTGAACAATAAAACGAATTTTGTTTTAACTTAACCGTTATCAAAAAAACTTTACTTGTGTTCTTAAATTCGTAAAAATCGTTACGTTTGAAACCTATATATTTTCAGAGAAAATAAATATTAAATTTATTGAATAAATTTTTTTTTTAAAACTTCCAAATAATAAAAATTCTTAATTTTTAATTAATAAAGTACAAAACATTACGATTTTAAAACGTTAACATTCAAATAAATATCAATGGATTTGCAGCAAAAAGGAATTTTCATTTAAACGAGGAATACTCTTTAGTAGAAAAATAAAATAGATTTAACAATATTAATTAATGATATCAATAATTGATGTATATTTTCCTTTGATCCACTTCTGATTGTGAAATTGATCAAACAAAGTGGTGTCTTGAGAGTGATCTGGTCGGTCCATCATATTGTGATTTGATGTCAGGTCCTTTGGAATGATAGCTCGAATTCAAGATCGAGTCATATCATTGGTTGATTCAGTCTTGGTTACGAAACTAGTTTTCATTCTCTGAATACGGTATATTTAGAGTGGAAATTAGGCATATCTCTGGAGCTTTGTTAGGAAATAATGCTACTAGGAACGTCTCAGTGAATGAGACTCGCAAGACCAATATTAAATACGGGCTCGGGAACCCGGGATCGCCAATTCCCGTGTGCCAATAAATAGCACCCCTGAGTATTATAAAAAAAACAAACAAACAAACAAAATAAAATCGTAAGAATGAAATATTCTCTTAATTAGAAAAAAATAATAATATTTTTATAACAATATCAAAATATTAAAAACACAAAATTTTTTTTATATTGTCTATTGTCTTAGACTTAAGAAATATCATAATAACACGAATGAAGCATTCTTAGCGGAATTCATTCTGAATAATCGATTAATTAAAAGGACCTTTTTTGTATGTATCCATTTGGGAGCCTTCATTTTAAAATTATCGAATTTTAAACACCCTAAATTTAGTTTTTTGGGTTTATTTTAGGAAATAGGATTCTATAAATTTATTTGATCAATTTTCATAAAAATTAAAATTCGATGTATATTTATTGTCAAATTTACTGTTATTGAAATAAAGTGGCGACGTTTTTTATAAGGCCTTAAACCCTTTAAATAAAGGAAAAATATTTATAATCATTAACGATAATCCGTAAAATTGAATTACATTCATTTCTAAAATTCTTGAATCAATGAATTAACATAATTGATTAACAATGATTAAACATCCACAATTCCAGTTCTTTGCTTGAGTTTACCCTTTAAAAAATCTTAAAAGAATTCTATGTTTATTCGAAATTTTTGTATCCGTTTCCACACCACCTTTTGAGGTAAGATACATCAGTGCGTTTTTTTTTATTTTTGAATCGTGGTTTCCCCAGTAGGCCTAATCCACGATTTTTTCCTATTTGTTTCTCACTATAAAAACATCTCAAGGAATTTAAATAAGAAAAAAAGGAGCTAAAAAAATTCATTTAATTAAAAAAAACTCTCAACCTAAAAAAACATTCATATTTGAAAAATGTTATGGAAATTTCGAGACATCTTCTACATTTAAAGTAGAATTATGACTATATTTAGCAACTGACAGCCCATATAACATATATCGGGAATTAAACTCTGTTAAATATCTGTTGGGATTTTAATCTATTGCACCTTCGATAAGTTTATAAGTGTAGTAGGAACTGAACTGGGAATTGATCCTATTAATTGATTATAATTTCTAATAATAAAAATTTACCATCAATTTCATTTTTCAGTATGTGAAAAATCCTTTGGAAAATATTCGAAGTTGGAAATGAAAATGTACTAACATGGATAATGATTCATGAAACTATATAATTGAAAACGGATTAAAACCAAAAAGTTTATAATATTCTTAAAATAAAAAATCGTATTTCAATAAATGAAGTTTTAAATTTATTTATATAAATTCGGATTCTTTTATTTCGAAATATTATTTATTTTAGATAAATTTAGCTTGGTGAAACCACCATTTTGATTTTCATTAATCCATTTATACACATCGAAGCATTATACTTAACGGCAAATTTATACTTAAAATTTATGATGATTTATAAATTATGTACAATTTTATCCAAAACTCAATAACATTAAAAATAATAAATCAAATTTTGTACACATATCGATTAAATATTGTTCCTCGGATTAAAAGTCTATTACTATCATTAGTCACGGTATCCAATTAACATGCACCAATTGTATTCTATATAATGCCTATCTGCACTTGTTCTGAATTCAATTATTCTTAAATTTTAGATTTAATTTTGATTGAATTCAAAACTACAAAAATAGTTGACACATCGAAGTTTCCAATAGAAAATTACAATTATTATACAATATGTAGCTACAGTAAGAATCCAATAAAAATCAGGGCCCTTGATTTTTACTGAGTTATGAAATTACATTTTATATAAAAACATAAATTTATATAAAACTCAACACAATGTCAACTAATTTTTAAATTTTTAAATTCCAACCAGAAAAAAATCTATATTAAGAACAATTGTCCTAAACAAAAGCAGAAAAGCATGTATTGAATACAATTTTACATTTAATCGGGAGCCATTCAACAGAGCTAGAAATAAACATTAAATCAAGGAAGTTTATTAACACAATTCAGTATTCAAAATTTTTTACTATATTTTAATATCATTAAAATTTTGGTAAAAGTTTTAAGTGTACTTGAATTATACTCGTCACAAACTATCAAATAAAACTGCGTATAATAAATCGAATTTGTTAGAATAGATCGTTATGAAAATGGCAGCTTCACTTTGCATATAATTTATACCAAAGAAATATATTTTCTATAACAAATTTACCCAGATTTTTAAAAAAAATAAATTTTAATAACTTACAAAAATAAATTTCAATATTTATTTTTAAGAAAAACTTCTGAAAAGAATTTAAGGCATCCCTTGGAATTGAGCCCATTAAGTTTCGATTTATTTCTGAGTGTATTGAAACACTCAGTAAATATAAGAGGAGTTGAATACAAAGTATTTTTTCCACAATTTTTGGGACGTATTGACTGTTAAACAGACATTGACTTTTAGGCTTTAAACCCATGGTGGCATTCTGAAAAGGATTTCACTTATCTTTGGGAATTGTATCCATTTAGTTTCGATGTGTATTTTTTTTGGGAATTGAACCCAAAATCAGTACCACTTCTTTATGGAATAGCACCAATGGAATTCTGAAAATTCTGAAAAAAATGTAAGGCATCCCTTGGAATTGAGCCCATTAAGTTTCGATTTATTTCTGAGTGTATTGAAACACTCAGTAAATATTAGAGGAGTTGAATACAAAGTATTTTTCCACAATATTTTGGACGTATTGACTGTTAAACAGACATTGACTTTTAGGCGTTAAACCCATGGTGGCATTCTGAAAAGGATTTAACTTATCTTTGGGAATTGTGTCCATTTAGTTTCGATGTGTATTTTTTTTGGGAATTGAACCCAAAATCAGTACCACTTCTTTATGGAATAGCACCCATGGAATTCTGAAAATTCTGAAAAAAATGTAAGGCATCCCTTGGAATTGAGCCCATTAAGTTTCGATTTATTTCTGAGTGTATTGAAACACTCAGTAAATATTAGAGGAGTTGAATACAAAGTATTTTTTCCACAATATTTTGGACGTATTGACTGTTAAACAGACATTGACTTTTAGGCGTTAAACCCATGGTGGCATTCTGAAAAGGATTTAACTTATCTTTGGGAATTTTGTCCATTTAGTTTCGATGTGTATTTTTTTTGGGAATTGAACCCAAAATCAGTACCACTTCTTTATGGAATAGCACCCATGGAATTCTGAAAATTCTGAAAAAAATGTAAGGCATCACTTGGAATTGAGCCCATTAAGTTTCGATTTATTTCTGAGTGTATTGAAACACTCAGTAAATATTAGAGGAGTTGAATACAAAGTATTTTTTCCACAATATTTTGGACGTATTGACTGTTAAACAGACATTGACTTTTAGGCGTTAAACCCATGGTGGCATTCTGAAAAGGATTTCACTTATCTTTGGGAATTGTATCCATTTAGTTTCGATGTGTATTTTTTTTGGGAATTGAACCCAAAATCAGTACCACTTCTTTATGGAATAGCACCCATGGAATTCTGAAAATTCTGAAAAAAATGTAAGGCATCACTTGGAATTGAGCCCATTAAGTTTCGATTTATTTCTGAGTGTATTGAAACACTCAGTAAATATTAGAGGAGTTGAATACAAAGTATTTTTTCCACAATATTTTGGACGTATTGACTGTTAAACAGACATTGACTTTTAGGCGTTAAACCCATGGTGGCATTCTGAAAAGGATTTAACTTATCTTTGGGAATTGTGTCCATTTAGTTTCGATGTGTATTTTTTTTGGGAATTGAACCCAAAATCAGTACCACTTCTTTATGGAATAGCACCCATGGAATTCTGAAAATTCTGAAAAAAATGTAAGGCATCCCTTGGAATTGAGCCCATTAAGTTTCGATTTATTTCTGAGTGTATTGAAACACTCAGTAAATATTAGAGGAGTTGAATACAAAGTATTTTTTCCACAATATTTTGGACGTATTGACTGTTAAACAGACATTGACTTTTAGGCGTTAAACCCATGGTGGCATTCTGAAAAGGATTTAACTTATCTTTGGGAATTGTGTCCATTTAGTTTCGATGTGTATTTTTTTTGGGAATTGAACCCAAAATCAGTACCACTTCTTTATGGAATAGCACCCATGGAATTCTGAAAATTCTGAAAAAAATGTAAGGCATCACTTGGAATTGAGCCCATTAAGTTTCGATTTATTTCTGAGTGTTTTGAAACACTCAGTAAATATTAGAGGAGTTGAATACAAAGTATTTTTTCCACAATATTTTGGACGTATTGACTGTTAAACAGACATTGACTTTTAGGCGTTAAACCCATGGTGGCATTCTGAAAAGGATTTAACTTATCTTTGGGAATTGTGTCCATTTAGTTTCGATGTGTATTTTTTTTGGGAATTGAACCCAAAATCAGTACCACTTCTTTATGGAATAGCACCCATGGAATTCTGAAAATTCTGAAAAAAATGTAAGGCATCCCTTGGAATTGAGCCCATTAAGTTTCGATTTATTTCTGAGTGTATTGAAACACTCAGTAAATATTAGAGGAGTTGAATACAAAGTATTTTTTCCACAATATTTTGGACGTATTGACTGTTAAACAGACATTGACTTTTAGGCGTTAAACCCATGGTGGCATTCTGAAAAGGATTTAACTTATCTTTGGGAATTGTGTCCATTTAGTTTCGATGTGTATTTTTTTTGGGAATTGAACCCAAAATCAGTACCACTTCTTTATGGAATAGCACCCATGGAATTCTGAAAATTCTGAAAAAAATGTAAGGCATCACTTGGAATTGAGCCCATTAAGTTTCGATTTATTTCTGAGTGTATTGAAACACTCAGTAAATATTAGAGGAGTTGAATACAAAGTATTTTTCCACAATATTTTGGACGTATTGACTGTTAAACAGACATTGACTTTTAGGCGTTAAACCCATGGTGGCATTCTGAAAAGGATTTAACTTATCTTTGGGAATTTTGTCCATTTAGTTTCGATGTGTATTTTTTTTGGGAATTGAACCCAAAATCAGTACCACTTCTTTATGGAATAGCACCCATGGAATTCTGAAAATTCTGAAAAAAATGTAAGGCATCCCTTGGAATTGAGCCCATTAAGTTTCGATTTATTTCTGAGTGTATTGAAACACTCAGTAAATATTAGAGGAGTTGAATACAAAGTATTTTTCCACAATATTTTGGACGTATTGACTGTTAAACAGACATTGACTTTTAGGCGTTAAACCCATGGTGGCATTCTGAAAAGGATTTCACTTATCTTTGGGAATTGTGTCCATTTAGTTTCGATGTGTATTTTTTTTGGGAATTGAACCCAAAATCAGTACCACTTCTTTATGGAATAGCACCCATGGAATTCTGAAAATTCTGAAAAAAATGTAAGGCATCCCTTGGAATTGAGCCCATTAAGTTTCGATTTATTTCTGAGTGTATTGAAACACTCAGTAAATATTAGAGGAGTTGAATACAAAGTATTTTTTCCACAATATTTTGGACGTATTGACTGTTAAACAGACATTGACTTTTAGGCGTTAAACCCATGGTGGCATTCTGAAAAGGATTTAACTTATCTTTGGGAATTGTGTCCATTTAGTTTCGATGTGTATTTTTTTTGGGAATTGAACCCAAAATCAGTACCACTTCTTTATGGAATAGCACCCATGGAATTCTGAAAATTCTGAAAAAAATGTAAGGCATCCCTTGGAATTGAGCCCATTAAGTTTCGATTTATTTCTGAGTGTATTGAAACACTCAGTAAATATTAGAGGAGTTGAATACAAAGTATTTTTTCCACAATATTTTGGACGTATTGACTGTTAAACAGACATTGACTTTTAGGCGTTAAACCCATGGTGGCATTCTGAAAAGGATTTAACTTATCTTTGGGAATTGTGTCCATTTAGTTTCGATGTGTATTTTTTTTGGGAATTGAACCCAAAATCAGTACCACTTCTTTATGGAATAGCACCCATGGAATTCTGAAAATTCTGAAAAAAATGTAAGGCATCCCTTGGAATTGAGCCCATTAAGTTTCGATTTATTTCTGAGTGTATTGAAACACTCAGTAAATATTAGAGGAGTTGAATACAAAGTATTTTTCCACAATATTTTGGACGTATTGACTGTTAAACAGACATTGACTTTTAGGCGTTAAACCCATGGTGGCATTCTGAAAAGGATTTAACTTATCTTTGGGAATTTTGTCCATTTAGTTTCGATGTGTATTTTTTTTGGGAATTGAACCCAAAATCAGTACCACTTCTTTATGGAATAGCACCCATGGAATTCTGAAAATTCTGAAAAAAATGTAAGGCATCCCTTGGAATTGAGCCCATTAAGTTTCGATTTATTTCTGAGTGTATTGAAACACTCAGTAAATATTAGAGGAGTTGAATACAAAGTATTTTTTCCACAATATTTTGGACGTATTGACTGTTAAACAGACATTGACTTTTAGGCGTTAAACCCATGGTGGCATTCTGAAAAGGATTTAACTTATCTTTGGGAATTTTGTCCATTTAGTTTCGATGTGTATTTTTTTTGGGAATTGAACCCAAAATCAGTACCACTTCTTTATGGAATAGCACCCATGGAATTCTGAAAATTCTGAAAAAAATGTAAGGCATCCCTTGGAATTGAGCCCATTAAGTTTCGATTTATTTCTGAGTGTATTGAAACACTCAGTAAATATTAGAGGAGTTGAATACAAAGTATTTTTTCCACAATATTTTGGACGTATTGACTGTTAAACAGACATTGACTTTTAGGCGTTAAACCCATGGTGGCATTCTGAAAAGGATTTCACTTATCTTTGGGAATTGTGTCCATTTAGTTTCGATGTGTATTTTTTTTGGGAATTGAACCCAAAATCAGTACCACTTCTTTATGGAATAGCACCCATGGAATTCTGAAAATTCTGAAAAAAATGTAAGGCATCCCTTGGAATTGAGCCCATTAAGTTTCGATTTATTTCTGAGTGTATTGAAACACTCAGTAAATATTAGAGGAGTTGAATACAAAGTATTTTTCCACAATATTTTGGACGTATTGACTGTTAAACAGACATTGACTTTTAGGCGTTAAACCCATGGTGGCATTCTGAAAAGGATTTAACTTATCTTTGGGAATTGTGTCCATTTAGTTTCGATGTGTATTTTTTTTTGGGAATTGAACCCAAAATCAGTACCACTTCTTTATGGAATAGCACCCATGGAATTCTGAAAATTCTGAAAAAAATGTAAGGCATCCCTTGGAATTGAGCCCATTAAGTTTCGATTTATTTCTGAGTGTATTGAAACACTCAGTAAATATTAGAGGAGTTGAATACAAAGTATTTTTTCCACAATATTTTGGACGTATTGACTGTTAAACAGACATTGACTTTTAGGCGTTAAACCCATGGTGGCATTCTGAAAAGGATTTAACTTATCTTTGGGAATTGTGTCCATTTAGTTTCGATGTGTATTTTTTTTGGGAATTGAACCCAAAATCAGTACCACTTCTTTATGGAATAGCACCCATGGAATTCTGAAAATTCTGAAAAAAATGTAAGGCATCCCTTGGAATTGAGCCCATTAAGTTTCGATTTATTTCTGAGTGTATTGAAACACTCAGTAAATATTAGAGGAGTTGAATACAAAGTATTTTTTCCACAATATTTTGGACGTATTGACTGTTAAACAGACATTGACTTTTAGGCGTTAAACCCATGGTGGCATTCTGAAAAGGATTTCACTTATCTTTGGGAATTGTGTCCATTTAGTTTCGATGTGTATTTTTTTTGGGAATTGAACCCAAAATCAGTACCACTTCTTTATGGAATAGCACCCATGGAATTCTGAAAATTCTGAAAAAAATGTAAGGCATCCCTTGGAATTGAGCCCATTAAGTTTCGATTTATTTCTGAGTGTATTGAAACACTCAGTAAATATTAGAGGAGTTGAATACAAAGTATTTTTCCACAATATTTTGGACGTATTGACTGTTAAACAGACATTGACTTTTAGGCGTTAAACCCATGGTGGCATTCTGAAAAGGATTTAACTTATCTTTGGGAATTGTGTCCATTTAGTTTCGATGTGTATTTTTTTTGGGAATTGAACCCAAAATCAGTACCACTTCTTTATGGAATAGCACCCATGGAATTCTGAAAATTCTGAAAAAAATGTAAGGCATCCCTTGGAATTGAGCCCATTAAGTTTCGATTTATTTCTGAGTGTATTGAAACACTCAGTAAATATTAGAGGAGTTGAATACAAAGTATTTTTTCCACAATATTTTGGACGTATTGACTGTTAAACAGACATTGACTTTTAGGCGTTAAACCCATGGTGGCATTCTGAAAAGGATTTAACTTATCTTTGGGAATTTTGTCCATTTAGTTTCGATGTGTATTTTTTTTGGGAATTGAACCCAAAATCAGTACCACTTCTTTATGGAATAGCACCCATGGAATTCTGAAAATTCTGAAAAAAATGTAAGGCATCCCTTGGAATTGAGCCCATTAAGTTTCGATTTATTTCTGAGTGTATTGAAACACTCAGTAAATATTAGAGGAGTTGAATACAAAGTATTTTTTCCACAATATTTTGGACGTATTGACTGTTAAACAGACATTGACTTTTAGGCGTTAAACCCATGGTGGCATTCTGAAAAGGATTTAACTTATCTTTGGGAATTGTGTCCATTTAGTTTCGATGTGTATTTTTTTTGGGAATTGAACCCAAAATCAGTACCACTTCTTTATGGAATAGCACCCATGGAATTCTGAAAATTCTGAAAAAAATGTAAGGCATCCCTTGGAATTGAGCCCATTAAGTTTCGATTTATTTCTGAGTATATTGAAACACTCAGTAAATATTAGAGGAGTTGAATACAAAGTATTTTTTCCACAATATTTTGGACGTATTGACTGTTAAACAGACATTGACTTTTAGGCGTTAAACCCATGGTGGCATTCTGAAAAGGATTTAACTTATCTTTGGGAATTGTGTCCATTTAGTTTCGATGTGTATTTTTTTTGGGAATTGAACCCAAAATCAGTACCACTTCTTTATGGAATAGCACCCATGGAATTCTGAAAATTCTGAAAAAAATGTAAGGCATCCCTTGGAATTGAGCCCATTAAGTTTCGATTTATTTCTGAGTGTATTGAAACACTCAGTAAATATTAGAGGAGTTGAATACAAAGTATTTTTTCCACAATATTTTGGACGTATTGACTGTTAAACAGACATTGACTTTTAGGCGTTAAACCCATGGTGGCATTCTGAAAAGGATTTAACTTATCTTTGGGAATTGTGTCCATTTAGTTTCGATGTGTATTTTTTTTTGGGAATTGAACCCAAAATCAGTACCACTTCTTTATGGAATAGCACCCATGGAATTCTGAAAATTCTGAAAAAAATGTAAGGCATCCCTTGGAATTGAGCCCATTAAGTTTCGATTTATTTCTGAGTGTATTGAAACACTCAGTAAATATTAGAGGAGTTGAATACAAAGTATTTTTTCCACAATATTTTGGACGTATTGACTGTTAAACAGACATTGACTTTTAGGCGTTAAACCCATGGTGGCATTCTGAAAAGGATTTAACTTATCTTTGGGAATTGTGTCCATTTAGTTTCGATGTGTATTTTTTTTGGGAATTGAACCCAAAATCAGTACCACTTCTTTATGGAATAGCACCCATGGAATTCTGAAAATTCTGAAAAAAATGTAAGGCATCCCTTGGAATTGAGCCCATTAAGTTTCGATTTATTTCTGAGTGTATTGAAACACTCAGTAAATATTAGAAAGGTTGAATACAAAGTATCCTAAGAATCCTAAAGAGTCAAAGTCTCCTAAGTAGTCTCAAAGAATCCTAAGCTTTGGGTACTTAAACACTGATAAAATGGTTATACCAAATTTAATTTTATAAAGTACCTAAAAAATAAGTTTTATTAAAATTATTATTGAGAAAAAATTATGAATGTTTTGATTTTGAAAGTTCAATCAAATGTACTTTCGATGACTCCGTAAGTGTAATTCAATCACTCAATTGCACATCTACTCATAAACAAATCCTTTGAACTTTCGATGACTCCATGAGTGTAATTCAATCACCCAATAGCCCACACTACTCGTAACCAAATCCTTTGAACTTTCGATGACTCCATGAGTGTATTGATACACCCAATAGCTCATCTACTCGTAAACAAACTCTTTGAACTTTCGATGACTCCATGAGTATATTGAACCACTCAATAGCACATCTACTCGTAATCAAAACCATTGAAATTTTGATGACTTCATGAGTGTATTGGATCACCCCAAAGCACATCTACTCGTAATTTAAACCCTTGAAGTTTTGATGACTTCATGAGTGTATTGAAATACCTAACAAACTTACTTTTGAGAAACAATGCCGATCCAGAGCTTGCCAAGGGCTAAATACACTCGCGTACAACACTTAACAGATGCACTATCTTCTGGGATGCAAGGTCGATCCAGAGCTTGCCAAAGGCTAAAAGCTCTCGCGCACAACACAAAACAGGAACACTTCCTCCTGGGAAACGAGGTCGATCCAGAACACACTTAACAGATGCACTATCTTCTGGGATGCAAGGTCGATCCAGAGCTTGCCAAAGGCTAAAAGCTCTCGCGCACAACACAAAACAGGAACACTTCCTCCTGGGAAACGAGGTCGATCCAGAGCTTGCCAAAGGCTAAAGGCTCTCGCGCACAACACAAAACAGGAACACTTACCTCTGGGAAACGAGGTCGATCCAGAGCTTGCCAAAGGCTAAAGGCTCTCGCGCACAACACAAAACAGGAACACTTACCTCTGGGAAACGAGGTCGATCCAGAGCTTGCCAAAGGCTAAAGGCTCTCGCGCACAACACTTAACAGATGCACTATCTTCTGGGATGCAAGGTCGATCCAGAGCTTGCCAAAGGCTAAAGGCTCTCGCGCACAACACAAAACAGGAACACTTACCTCTGGGAAACGAGGTCGATCCAGAGCTTGCCAAAGGCTAAAGGCTCTCGCGCACAACACAAAACAGGAACACCTACCTCTGGGAAACGAGGTCGATCCAGAGCTTGCCAAAGGCTAAAGGCTCTCGCGCACAACACAAAACAGATGCAATATCTGGAAACGAGGTCGATCCAGAGCTTGCCAAAGGCTAAAGGCTCTCGCGCACAACACTTAACAGATGCACTATCTTCTGGGATGCAAGGTCGATCCAGAGCTTGCCAAAGGCTAAAGGCTCTCGCGCACAACACTAAACAGATGCACTATCTTCTGGGATGCAAGGTCAACACTTATCAGAGACACTTCTGGGAAGCGAGATCGGTCCAGAGATTACCAAAGTCTTAAGGTTCTCTTTTAGTTTATTTTTATAAAATTGCGCAATCTTAATTGGCTAATCTTTAGAATACATCATACAAAATATTTGGTTTTGAGACTTCATTCTCTGAATCCGCAAAAACTAGAGTGGAAATTAGGCATATCTCTGGAGCTTTGTTAGCAAATAATGCTACAAGGAACGTCTCAGTGAATGAGACTCGCAAGACCAATATTAAATACGGGCTCGGGAACCCGGGATCGCAAATTCCCGTGTGCCAATAAATAGCACCCCTGAGTATAATAAAAAAACAAACAAACAAACAAAAAAAAAATAAAATCTTAAGAATGAAATATTCTCTTAATTAGAAGAAAATAATAATATTTTTTAAATTTATGAATTAAATAAAAGGCGGGCGGGCGGCATAGAAATGCTTAAAATGCATTACAGTATAGTTCACAAAATAGCGAATAATATCACCTCACATTCGATCATACAAAATTGGCAGAAAATAAAGACTAAATTTTTTAAATCTTGTAATGACCAATTATAGTAATACGATTTTCAATTTAAACCAAATCGACGAGTCAAAAAATATTCGAAAATCATCATATTTGGAAAAAAAACAATAAATAAAACTTTAATTCATTTCTTTGTTATATGCCTCCTCCTCCAAAATTATATTTTTAACACAGGAAACAAATTTAGGACTTGCTTTGCGTCCAAGTTTTGATATCCTTTCTCATAGTTTTATTCCAAGATAATTTCATTACTTCCATCCGTCCTTTATGCCTTAGTTTTCTGGCATTTATTTTATATATATTTATGGACATTATTCTCTATTTTCCTTTGTCAAGGGCCTCCTACTTCTCCTCCGAAATTTTTCTTCGTGTACAGAAAATAAATGTAGGACTTGTTTTGCGTCCAACTTTTGATATCCTTTCTCATAATTTTATTCCGAGATAATTTCATTACTTCCATCCGTCCTTTTTGCCTTAGTTTTCTGGCATTTATTTTATATATATTTATGCACATTATTATCTATTTTCCTTTGACAAGGGCCTCCTCCTCCTCCTCCGAAATTTTGTTTTGTGTACAGGAAACAAATGTAGGACTTGCTTTGCTTCCAAGCTTTGTTATCTTTTGTCATAATTTAATTCAGAGATAATTTCATTCATTCCATCCGTCCTTTTTGGTTTATTGTTCTTGCATTTATTATATATATTTATGGGCATTATTATCTATTTTCCTTCTAATGGTTACGATTGAGGATTTGACATTTGTAGACACTACTCTACTATTCGCATCTACTATCTCATCCTGTTTCACAACCGTCGAGTTTAGGCGCAGATGCCAAAGCTCAACTTTGTATTCGATTGCTTAATCTCTAAAATTTGGTAGTTCGTTCGTTGATATTTTCCAATTACAATAATACGATTTTGAAAGTGAATGTCCATTCGATGAAATAAATAATATTCCATTATTGAAAAAAAATTTTCCATTTATTAAGAATCTTCTGTTTTAGCAAATAGTTATTATTCTTCCAAATAATTCTTTTAAATTCCATTTCGTAGATTTCGTATAATTTCATTTTCCTTTTTAAGTATTTGAAGCTCAAATGAAAATAAATTTTGGTGCAATTTTCACAATGATTTAATCTGAGTAATAACGAATGTAAAAACATAAATATTTTGATTATAATAATTAATAATTTAAATTAATTATTGAAAATTTATAAAAATTTATTCTACAAATTTCAATTTGTTCTCTTTGAAATCTTATTCTGATTTTAAACCACAATTAATAATTCTAATTTTAACATATGTAAAGTGACATTTTAATTTTCATAGTCAGTTTACAATATTCGAATTATATAAAAACAATTTAGAGCTAAATGATTTATAATGATTAAAGCTTTTCCTAAATTTTCCCGCTGTAAATTAGTTTCCAAGGCAAATAGAAAAATATTTGTGATACTTATGTGAAAAACATTGACTCTTGAAAATGAAATATTAGTAATTTGACATTATTGGTATCCAATTTTTACGGTATCAATAATCATACCGAACCTACCCGTTCGTGATCCTATCTTATAAAAAAATCTTCCAGTAAATGTAGTTTGAAGATTAGATTACTTCCTAATCCAAAATAACATCTACTTTCAGAAAAAATTTAACAAGAACGGTTCAATGATTTTACTCAAACATAAAAATTAGATACACTCTAATGTATAAGAGCTGATGATTAAAACAAAACAAGCCTTCAAATATTTTTCATAAAAGCATTCAAATTATTAACAATTTTTATGGAACTAGTTTTTTTGAGATAATTTTGGCCAATTTATAAGCATTATAATTCTGACCACTCACAACTGAACAATAAAACGAATTTTGTTTTAACTTAACCGTTATCAAAAAAACTTTACTTGTGTTCTAAAATTCGTAAAAATCGTTACGTTTGAAACCTATATATTTTCAGAGAAAATAAATATTAAATTTATTGAATAAATTTTTTTTTAAAACTTCCAAATAATAAAAATTCTTAATTTTTAATTAATAAAGTACAAAACATTACGATTTTAAAACGTTAACATTCAAATAAATATCAATGGATTTGCAGCAAAAAGGAATTTTCATTTAAACGAGGAATACTCTTTAGTAGAAAAATAAAATAGATTTAACAATATTAATTAATGATCTCAATAATTGATGTATATTTTCCTTTGATCCACTTCTGATTGTGAAATTGATCAAACAAAGTGGTGTCTTGAGAGTGATCTGGTCGGTCCATCATATTGTGATTTGATGTCAGGTCCTTTGGAATGATAGCTCGAATTCAAGATCGAGTCATATCATTGGTTGATTCAGTCTTGGTTACGAAACTAGTTTTCATTCTCTGAATACGGTATATTTAGAGTGGAAATTAGGCATATCTCTGGAGCTTTGTTAGGAAATAATGCTACTAGGAACGTCT
This sequence comes from Chrysopa pallens, assembly GCA_020423425.1. NCBI lineage: Eukaryota > Metazoa > Arthropoda > Insecta > Neuroptera > Chrysopidae > Chrysopa > Chrysopa pallens. The sequence continues at coordinate 25,679 of JAEMTY010000138.1, forward strand.
CAGTGAATGAGACTCGCAAGACCAATATTAAATACGGGCTCGGGAACCCGGGATCGCCAATTCCCGTGTGCCAATAAATAGCACCCCTGAGTATTATAAAAAAACAAACAAACAAACAAAATAAAATCGTAAGAATGAAATATTCTCTTAATTAGAAAAAAATAATAATATTTTTATAACAATATCAAAATATTAAAAACACAAAATTTTTTTTATATTGTCTATTGTCTTAGACTTAAGAAATATCATAATAACACGAATGAAGCATTCTTAGCGGAATTCATTCTGAATAATCGATTAATTAAAAGGACCTTTTTTGTATGTATCCATTTGGGAGCCTTCATTTTAAAATTATCGAATTTTAAACACCCTAAATTTAGTTTTTTGGGTTTATTTTAGGAAATAGGATTCTATAAATTTATTTGATCAATTTTCATAAAAATTAAAATTCGATGTATATTTATTGTCAAATTTACTGTTATTGAAATAAAGTGGCGACGTTTTTTATAAGGCCTTAAACCCTTTAAATAAAGGAAAAATATTTATAATCATTAACGATAATCCGTAAAATTGAATTACATTCATTTCTAAAATTCTTGAATCAATGAATTAAACATCCACAATTCCAGTTCTTTGCTTGAGTTTACCCTTAAAAAATCTTAAAAGAATTCTATGTTTATTCGAAATTTTTGTATCCGTTTCCACACCACCTTTTGAGGTAAGATACATCAGTGCGTTTTTTTTAATTTTTGAATCGTGGTTTCCCCAGTAGGCCTAATCCACGATTTTTTCCTATTTGTTTCTCACTATAAAAACATCTCAAGGAATTTAAATAAGAAAAAAAGGAGCTAAAAAAATTCATTTAATTAAAAAAAACTCTCAACCTAAAAAAACATTCATATTTGAAAAATGTTATGGAAATTTCGAGACATCTTCTACATTTAAAGTAGAATTATGACTATATTTAGCAACTGATAGCCCATATAACATATATCAGGAATTAAACTCTGTTAAATATCTGTTGGGAATTTAATCTTTTGCACCTTCGATAAGTTTATAAGTGTAGTAGGAACTGAACTGGGAATTGATCCTATTAATTGATTATAATTTCTAATAATAAAAATTTACCATCAATTTCATTTTTCAGTATGTGAAAAATCCTTTGGAAAATATTCGAAGTTGGAAATGAAAATGTACTAACATGGATAATGATTCATGAAACTATATAATTGAAAACGGATTAAAACAAAAAGTTTATAATATTCTTAAAATAAAAAATCGTATTTCAATAAATGAAGTTTTAAATTTATTTATATAAATTCGGATTCTTTTATTTCGAAATATTATTTATTTTAGATAAATTTAGCTTGGTGAAACCACCATTTTGATTTTCATTAATCCATTTATACAAATCGATTATACTTAACGAAATTTATACTTAAAATTTATGATGATTTATAAATTATGTACAATTTTATCCAAAACTCAATAACATTAAAAATAATACATCAAATTTTGTACACATATCGATTAAATATTGTTCCTCGGATTAAAAGTCATTACTATCATTAGTCAGGTATCCAATTAACATGCACAATTGTATTCTATATAATGCCTATCTGCACTTGTTCTGAATTCAATTATTCTTAAATTTTAGATTTAATTTTGATTGAATTAAAAACTACAAAAATAGTTGACACATCGAAGTTTCCAATAGAAAATTACAATTATTATAATATGTAAGTAAAATCCAATAAAAATTTGATTTTTATTGAGTTATGAAATTACATTTTATATAAAAACATAAATTATATAAAAATAACACAATTCAATAATTTTAAATTTTAAAATTAACCAGAAAAAAATTATATTAAGAACAATTGTTAAAAAAAGAAAAAATGTATTGAATACAATTTTACATTTGGGAATTAAAATAGAAATAAACATAAAAAATTTTAACACAATTCAGTATTAAAATTTTTTCTATATTTTAATATCATTTAAAATTTTGGTAAAAGTATTTTTAATTATATTACAACTATCAAATAAAATTATAAAATCAATTTAGAATAAATGTTATGAAAAGGATTCACTTTGATATAATTTATCGAAATATATTTTCTATAACAATTAATTTTTTTAAAAAATAAAATTTTATAATACAAAAATAAATTTCAATATATTTTTAAAAATTCTGAAAAAATGTAAGGCATCCCTTGGAATTGAGCCCATTAAGTTTCGATTTATTTCTGAGTGTATTGAAACACTCAGTAAATATTAGAGGAGTTGAATACAAAGTATTTTTTCCACAAAATTTTGGACGTATTGACTGTTAAACAGACATTGACTTTTAGGCGTTAAACCCATGGTGGCATTCTGAAAAGGATTTAACTTATCTTTGGGAATTTGTCCATTTAGTTTCGATGTGTATTTTTTTTGGGAATTGAACCCAAAATCAGTACCACTTCTTTATGGAATAGCAATCATGGAATTCTGAAAATTCTGAAAAAAATGTAAGGCATCCCTTGGAATTGAGCCCATTAAGTTTCGATTTATTTCTGAGTGTATTGAAACACTCAGTAAATATTAGAGGAGTTGAATACAAAGTATTTTTTCAACTAATTTTTGGACGTATTGACTGTTAAACAGACATTGACTTTTAGGCGTTAAACCCATGGTGGCATTCTGAAAAGGATTTAACTTATCTTTGGGAATTTGTCCATTTAGTTTCGATGTGTATTTTTTTTGGGAATTGAACCCAAAATCAGTACCACTTCTTTATGGAATAGCACCCATGGAATTCTGAAAATTCTGAAAAAAATTTAAGGCATCCCTTGGAATTGAGCCCATTAAGTTTCGATTTATTTCTGAGTGTATTGAAACACTCAGTAAATATTAGAGGAGTTGAATACAAAGTATTTTTTCCACAATATTTTGGACGTATTGACTGTTAAACAGACATTGACTTTTAGGCGTTAAACCCATGGTGGCATTCTGAAAAGGATTTAACTTATCTTTGGGAATTGTGTCCATTTAGTTTCGATGTGTATTTTTTTTGGGAATTGAACCCAAAATCAGTACCACTTCTTTATGGAATAGCACCCATGGAATTCTGAAAATTCTGAAAAAAATGTAAGGCATCCCTTGGAATTGAGCCCATTAAGTTTCGATTTATTTCTGAGTGTATTGAAACACTCAGTAAATATTAGAGGAGTTGAATACAAAGTATTTTTTCCACAATATTTTGGACGTATTGACTGTTAAACAGACATTGACTTTTAGGCGTTAAACCCATGGTGGCATTCTGAAAAGGATTTAACTTATCTTTGGGAATTGTGTCCATTTAGTTTCGATGTGTATTTTTTTTGGGAATTGAACCCAAAATCAGTACCACTTCTTTATGGAATAGCACCCATGGAATTCTGAAAATTCTGAAAAAAATGTAAGGCATCCCTTGGAATTGAGCCCATTAAGTTTCGATTTATTTCTGAGTGTATTGAAACACTCAGTAAATATTAGAGGAGTTGAATACAAAGTATTTTTTCCACAATATTTTGGACGTATTGACTGTTAAACAGACATTGACTTTTAGGCGTTAAACCCATGGTGGCATTATGAAAAGGATTTAACTTATCTTTGGGAATTGTGTCCATTTAGTTTCGATGTGTATTTTTTTAGGGAATTGAACCCAAAATCAGTACCACTTCTTTATGGAATAGCACCCATGGAATTCTGAAAATTCTGAAAAAAATGTAAGGCATCCCTTGGAATTGAGCCCATTAAGTTTCGATTTATTTCTGAGTGTATTGAAACACTCAGTAAATATTAGAGGAGTTGAATACAAAGTATTTTTTCCACAATATTTTGGACGTATTGACTGTTAAACAGACATTGACTTTTAGGCGTTAAACCCATGGTGGCATTCTGAAAAGGATTTAACTTATCTTTGGGAATTGTGTCCATTTAGTTTCGATGTGTATTTTTTTTGGGAATTGAACCCAAAATCAGTACCACTTCTTTATGGAATAGCACCCATGGAATTCTGAAAATTCTGAAAAAAATGTAAGGCATCCCTTGGAATTGAGCCCATTAAGTTTCGATTTATTTCTGAGTGTATTGAAACACTCAGTCAGTAAATATTAGAGGAGTTGAATACAAAGTATTTTTTCCACAATATTTTGGACGTATTGACTGTTAAACAGACATTGACTTTTAGGCGTTAAACCCATGGTGGCATTCTGAAAAGGATTTAACTTATCTTTGGGAATTGTGTCCATTTAGTTTCGATGTGTATTTTTTTTGGGAATTGAACCCAAAATCAGTACCACTTCTTTATGGAATAGCACCCATGGAATTCTGAAAATTCTGAAAAAAATGTAAGGCATCCCTTGGAATTGAGCCCATTAAGTTTCGATTTATTTCTGAGTGTATTGAAACACTCAGTAAATATTAGAGGAGTTGAATACAAAGTATTTTTTCCTCAATATTTTGGACGTATTGACTGTTAAACAGACATTGACTTTTAGGCGTTAAACCCATGGTGGCATTCTGAAAAGGATTTAACTTATCTTTGGGAATTGTGTCCATTTAGTTTCGATGTGTATTTTTTTTGGGAATTGAACCCAAAATCAGTACCACTTCTTTATGGAATAGCACCCATGGAATTCTGAAAATTCTGAAAAAAATGTAAGGCATCCCTTGGAATTGAGCCCATTAAGTTTCGATTTATTTCTGAGTGTTATTGAAACACTCAGTAAATATTAGAGGAGTTGAATACAAAGTATTTTTTCCACAATATTTTGGACGTATTGACTGTTAAACAGACATTGACTTTTAGGCGTTAAACCCATGGTGGCATTCTGAAAAGGATTTAACTTATCTTTGGGAATTGTGTCCATTTAGTTTCGATGTGTATTTTTTTTGGGAATTGAACCCAAAATCAGTACCACTTCTTTATGGAATAGCACCCATGGAATTCTGAAAATTCTGAAAAAAATGTAAGGCATCCCTTGGAATTGAGCCCATTAAGTTTCGATTTATTTCTGAGTGTATTGAAACACTCAGTAAATATTAGAGGAGTTGAATACAAAGTATTTTTTCCACAATATTTTGGACGTATTGACTGTTAAACAGACATTGACTTTTAGGCGTTAAACCCATGGTGGCATTCTGAAAAGGATTTAACTTATCTTTGGGAATTGTGTCCATTTAGTTTCGATGTGTATTTTTTTTGGGAATTGAACCCAAAATCAGTACCACTTCTTTATGGAATAGCACCCATGGAATTCTGAAAATTCTGAAAAAAATGTAAGGCATCCCTTGGAATTGAGCCCATTAAGTTTCGATTTATTTCTGAGTGTATTGAAACACTCAGTAAATATTAGAGGAGTTGAATACAAAGTATTTTTTCCACAATATTTTGGACGTATTGACTGTTAAACAGACATTGACTTTTAGGCGTTAAACCCATGGTGGCATTCTGAAAAGGATTTAACTTATCTTTGGGAATTTTGTCCATTTAGTTTCGATGTGTATTTTTTTTGGGAATTGAACCCAAAATCAGTACCACTTCTTTATGGAATAGCACCCATGGAATTCTGAAAATTCTGAAAAAAATGTAAGGCATCCCTTGGAATTGAGCCCATTAAGTTTCGATTTATTTCTGAGTGTATTGAAACACTCAGTAAATATTAGAGGAGTTGAATACAAAGTATTTTTTCCACAATATTTTGGACGTATTGACTGTTAAACAGACATTGACTTTTAGGCGTTAAACCCATGGTGGCATTCTGAAAAGGATTTAACTTATCTTTGGGAATTGTGTCCATTTAGTTTCGATGTGTATTTTTTTTGGGAATTGAACCCAAAATCAGTACCACTTCTTTATGGAATAGCACCCATGGAATTCTGAAAATTCTGAAAAAAATGTAAGGCATCCCTTGGAATTGAGCCCATTAAGTTTCGATTTATTTCTGAGTGTATTGAAACACTCAGTAAATATTAGAGGAGTTGAATACAAAGTATTTTTTCCACAATATTTTGGACGTATTGACTGTTAAACAGACATTGACTTTTAGGCGTTAAACCCATGGTGGCATTCTGAAAAGGATTTAACTTATCTTTGGGAATTTTGTCCATTTAGTTTCGATGTGTATTTTTTTTGGGAATTGAACCCAAAATCAGTACCACTTCTTTATGGAATAGCACCCATGGAATTCTGAAAATTCTGAAAAAAATGTAAGGCATCCCTTGGAATTGAGCCCATTAAGTTTCGATTTATTTCTGAGTGTATTGAAACACTCAGTAAATATTAGAGGAGTTGAATACAAAGTATTTTTTCCACAATATTTTGGACGTATTGACTGTTAAACAGACATTGACTTGTAGGCGTTAAACCCATGGTGGCATTCTGAAAAGGATTTAACTTATCTTTGGGAATTTGTGTCCATTTAGTTTCGATGTGTATTTTTTTTGGGAATTGAACCCAAAATCAGTACCACTTCTTTATGGAATAGCACCCATGGAATTCTGAAAATTCTGAAAAAAATGTAAGGCATCCCTTGGAATTGAGCCCATTAAGTTTCGATTTATTTCTGAGTGTATTGAAACACTCAGTAAATATTAGAGGAGTTGAATACAAAGTATTTTTTCCACAATATTTTGGACGTATTGACTGTTAAACAGACATTGACTTTTAGGCGTTAAACCCATGGTGGCATTCTGAAAAGGATTTAACTTATCTTTGGGAATTGTGTCCATTTAGTTTCGATGTGTATTTTTTTTGGGAATTGAACCCAAAATCAGTACCACTTCTTTATGGAATAGCACCCATGGAATTCTGAAAATTCTGAAAAAAATGTAAGGCATCCCTTGGAATTGAGCCCATTAAGTTTCGATTTATTTCTGAGTGTATTGAAACACTCAGTAAATATTAGAGGAGTTGAATACAAAGTATTTTTTCCACAATATTTTGGACGTATTGACTGTTAAACAGACATTGACTTTTAGGCGTTAAACCCATGGTGGCATTCTGAAAAGGATTTAACTTATCTTTGGGAATTGTGTCCATTTAGTTTCGATGTGTATTTTTTTTGGGAATTGAACCCAAAATCAGTACCACTTCTTTATGGAATAGCACCCATGGAATTCTGAAAATTCTGAAAAAAATGTAAGGCATCCCTTGGAATTGAGCCCATTAAGTTTCGATTTATTTCTGAGTGTATTGAAACACTCAGTAAATATTAGAGGAGTTGAATACAAAGTATTTTTCCACAATATTTTGGACGTATTGACTGTTAAACAGACATTGACTTTTAGGCGTTAAACCCATGATGGCATTCTGAAAAGGATTTAACTTATCTTTGGGAATTTGTGTCCATTTAGTTTCGATGTGTATTTTTTTTGGGAATTGAACCCAAAATCAGTACCACTTCTTTATGGAATAGCACCCATGGAATTCTGAAAATTCTGAAAAAAATGTAAGGCATCCCTTGGAATTGAGCCCATTAAGTTTCGATTTATTTCTGAGTGTATTGAAACACTTAGTAAATATTAGAGGAGTTGAATACAAAGTATTTTTTCCACAATATTTTGGACGTATTGACTGTTAAACAGACATTGACTTTTAGGCGTTAAACCCATGGTGGCATTCTGAAAAGGATTTAACTTATCTTTGGGAATTGTGTCCATTTAGTTTCGATGTGTATTTTTTTTGGGAATTGAACCCAAAATCAGTACCACTTCTTTATGGAATAGCACCCATGGAATTCTGAAAATTCTGAAAAAAATGTAAGGCATCCCTTGGAATTGAGCCCATTAAGTTTCGATTTATTTCTGAGTGTATTGAAACACTCAGTAAATATTAGAGGAGTTGAATACAAAGTATTTTTTCCACAATATTTTGGACGTATTGACTGTTAAACAGACATTGACTTTTAGGCGTTAAACCCATGGTGGCATTCTGAAAAGGATTTAACTTATCTTTGGGAATTGTGTCCATTTAGTTTCGATGTGTATTTTTTTTGGGAATTGAACCCAAAATCAGTACCACTTCTTTATGGAATAGCACCCATGGAATTCTGAAAATTCTGAAAAAAATGTAAGGCATCCCTTGGAATTGAGCCCATTAAGTTTCGATTTATTTCTGAGTGTATTGAAACACTCAGTAAATATTAGAGGAGTTGAATACAAAGTATTTTTTCCACAATATTTTGGACGTATTGACTGTTAAACAGACATTGACTTTTAGGCGTTAAACCCATGGTGGCATTCTGAAAAGGATTTCACTTATCTTTGGGAATTGTGTCCATTTAGTTTCGATGTGTATTTTTTTTGGGAATTGAACCCAAAATCAGTACCACTTCTTTATGGAATAGCACCCATGGAATTCTGAAAATTCTGAAAAAAATGTAAGGCATCCCTTGGAATTGAGCCCATTAAGTTTCGATTTATTTCTGAGTGTATTGAAACACTCAGTAAATATTAGAGGAGTTGAATACAAAGTATTTTTCCACAATATTTTGGACGTATTGACTGTTAAACAGACATTGACTTTTAGGCGTTAAACCCATGGTGGCATTCTGAAAAGGATTTAACTTATCTTTGGGAATTGTGTCCATTTAGTTTCGATGTGTATTTTTTTTGGGAATTGAACCCAAAATCAGTACCACTTCTTTATGGAATAGCACCCATGGAATTCTGAAAATTCTGAAAAAAATGTAAGGCATCCCTTGGAATTGAGCCCATTAAGTTTCGATTTATTTCTGAGTGTATTGAAACACTCAGTAAATATTAGAGGAGTTGAATACAAAGTATTTTTTCCACAATATTTTGGACGTATTGACTGTTAAACAGACATTGACTTTTAGGCGTTAAACCCATGGTGGCATTCTGAAAAGGATTTAACTTATCTTTGGGAATTGTGTCCATTTAGTTTCGATGTGTATTTTTTTTGGGAATTGAACCCAAAATCAGTACCACTTCTTTATGGAATAGCACCCATGGAATTCTGAAAATTCTGAAAAAAATGTAAGGCATCCCTTGGAATTGAGCCCATTAAGTTTCGATTTATTTCTGAGTGTATTGAAACACTCAGTAAATATTAGAGGAGTTGAATACAAAGTATTTTTTCCACAATATTTTGGACGTATTGACTGTTAAACAGACATTGACTTTTAGGCGTTAAACCCATGGTGGCATTCTGAAAAGGATTTAACTTATCTTTGGGAATTTTGTCCATTTAGTTTCGATGTGTATTTTTTTTGGGAATTGAACCCAAAATCAGTACCACTTCTTTATGGAATAGCACCCATGGAATTCTGAAAATTCTGAAAAAAATGTAAGGCATCCCTTGGAATTGAGCCCATTAAGTTTCGATTTATTTCTGAGTGTATTGAAACACTCAGTAAATATTAGAGGAGTTGAATACAAAGTATTTTTTCCACAATATTTTGGACGTATTGACTGTTAAACAGACATTGACTTTTAGGCGTTAAACCCATGGTGGCATTCTGAAAAGGATTTAACTTATCTTTGGGAATTGTGTCCATTTAGTTTCGATGTGTATTTTTTTTGGGAATTGAACCCAAAATCAGTACCACTTCTTTATGGAATAGCACCCATGGAATTCTGAAAATTCTGAAAAAAATGTAAGGCATCACTTGGAATTGAGCCCATTAAGTTTCGATTTATTTCTGAGTGTATTGAAACACTCAGTAAATATTAGAGGAGTTGAATACAAAGTATTTTTTCCACAATATTTTGGACGTATTGACTGTTAAACAGACATTGACTTTTAGGCGTTAAACCCATGGTGGCATTCTGAAAAGGATTTAACTTATCTTTGGGAATTGTGTCCATTTAGTTTCGATGTGTATTTTTTTTGGGAATTGAACCCAAAATCAGTACCACTTCTTTATGGAATAGCACCCATGGAATTCTGAAAATTCTGAAAAAAATGTAAGGCATCCCTTGGAATTGAGCCCATTAAGTTTCGATTTATTTCTGAGTGTATTGAAACACTCAGTAAATATTAGAGGAGTTGAATACAAAGTATTTTTTCCACAATATTTTGGACGTATTGACTGTTAAACAGACATTGACTTTTAGGCGTTAAACCCATGGTGGCATTCTGAAAAGGATTTAACTTATCTTTGGGAATTGTGTCCATTTAGTTTCGATGTGTATTTTTTTTGGGAATTGAACCCAAAATCAGTACCACTTCTTTATGGAATAGCACCCATGGAATTCTGAAAATTCTGAAAAAAATGTAAGGCATCCCTTGGAATTGAGCCCATTAAGTTTCGATTTATTTCTGAGTGTATTGAAACACTCAGTAAATATTAGAGGAGTTGAATACAAAGTATTTTTTCCACAATATTTTGGACGTATTGACTGTTAAACAGACATTGACTTTTAGGCGTTAAACCCATGGTGGCATTCTGAAAAGGATTTAACTTATCTTTGGGAATTGTGTCCATTTAGTTTCGATGTGTATTTTTTTTGGGAATTGAACCCAAAATCAGTACCACTTCTTTATGGAATAGCACCCATGGAATTCTGAAAATTCTGAAAAAAATGTAAGGCATCCCTTGGAATTGAGCCCATTAAGTTTCGATTTATTTCTGAGTGTATTGAAACACTCAGTAAATATTAGAGGAGTTGAATACAAAGTATTTTTTCCACAATATTTTGGACGTATTGACTGTTAAACAGACATTGACTTTTAGGCTTTTAACCCATGGTGGCATTCTGAAAAGGATTTAACTTATCTTTGGGAATTGTGTACATTAAGTTTCGATGTGTATTTTTTTTGGGAATTGAACCCAAAATCAGTACCACTTCTTTATGGAATAGCACCCATGGAATTCTGAAAATTCTGAAAAAAATGTAAGGCATCCCTTGGAATTGAGCCCATTAAGTTTCGATTTATTTCTGAGTGTATTGAAACACTCAGTAAATATTAGTGGAGTTGAATACAAAGTCTCCTAAGAATCCTAAAGAGTCAAAGTCTCCTAAGAAGTCTCAAAAAATCCTAAGCTTTGGGTACTTAAACACTGATAAAATGGTTATACCAAATTTAATTTTATAAAGTACCTAAAAAATAAGTTTTATTAAAATTATTATTGAGAAAAAATTATGAATGTTTTGATTTTGAAAGTTCAATCAAATGTACTTTCGATGACTCCGTAAGTGTAATTCAATCACTCAATTGCACATCTACTCATAAACAAATCCTTTGAACTTTCGATGACTCCATGAGTGTAATTCAATCACCCAATAGCCCACACTACTCGTAACCAAATCCTTTGAACTTTCGATGACTCCATGAGTGTATTGATACACCCAATAGCTCATCTACTCGTAAACAAACTCTTTGAACTTTCGATGACTCCATGAGTATATTGAACCACTCAATAGCACATCTACTCGTAATCAAAACCATTGAAATTTTGATGACTTCATGAGTGTATTGGATCACCCCAAAGCACATCTACTCGTAATTTAAACCCTTGAAGTTTTGATGACTTCATGAGTGTATTGAAATACCTAACAAACTTACTTTTGAGAAACAATGCCGATCCAGAGCTTGCCAAGGGCTAAATACACTCGCGTACAACACTTAACAGATGCACTATCTTCTGGGATGCAAGGTCGATCCAGAGCTTGCCAAAGGCTAAAAGCTCTCGCGCACAACACAAAACAGGAACACTTCCTCCTGGGAAACGAGGTCGATCCAGAGCTTGCCAAAGGCTAAAGGCTCTCGCGCACAACACAAAACAGGAACACTTACCTCTGGGAAACGAGGTCGATCCAGAGCTTGCCAAAGGCTAAAGGCTCTCGCGCACAACACAAAACAGGAACACCTACCTCTGGGAAACGAGGTCGATCCAGAGCTTGCCAAAGGCTAAAGGCTCTCGCGCACAACACAAAACAGGAACACCTACCTCTGGGAAACGAGGTCGATCCAGAGCTTGCCAAAGGCTAAAGGCTCTCGCGCACAACACTTAACAGATGCAATATCTTCGGGGAAGCAAGGTCGATCCAGAGCTTGCCAAAGGCTAAAGGCTCTCGCGCACAACACTTAACAGATGCACTATCTTCTGGGATGCAAGGTCGATCCAGAGCTTGCCAAAGGCTAAAGGCTCTCGCGCACAACACTAAACAGATGCACTATCTTCTGGGATGCAAGGTCAACACTTATCAGAGACACTTCTGGGAAGCGAGATCGGTCCAGAGATTACCAAAGTCTTAAGGTTCTCTTTTAGTTTATTTTTATAAAATTGCGCAATCTTAATTGGCTAATCTTTAGAATACATCATACAAAATATTTGGTTTTGAGACTTCATTCTCTGAATCCGCAAAAACTAGAGTGGAAATTAGGCATATCTCTGGAGCTTTGTTAGCAAATAATGCTACAAGGAACGTCTCAGTGAATGAGACTCGCAAGACCAATATTAAATACAAGCTCGGGAACTCGGGATCGCAAATTACCGTGTGCCAATAAATAGCACCCCTGAGTATAATAAAAAAACAAACAAACAAACAAACAAACAAAAAAATAAAATCTTAAGAATGAAATATTCTCTTAATTAGAAGAAAATAATAATATTTTTTAAATTTATGAATTAAATAAAAGGCGGGCGGGCGGCATAGAAATGCTTAAAATGCATTACAGTATAGTTCACAAAATAGCGAATAATATCACCTCACATTCGATCATACAAAATTGGCAGAAAATAAAGACTAAATTTTTTAAATCTTGTAATGACCAATTATAGTAATACGATTTTCAATTTAAACCAAATCGACGAGTCAAAAAATATTCGAAAATCATCATATTTGGAAAAAAACAACAAATAAAACTTAAATTCATTTCTTTGTTATATGCCTCCTCCTCCAAAATTATATTTTTAGCACAGGAAACAAATTTAGGACTTGCTTTGCGTCCAAGTTTTGATATCCTTTCTCATAGTTTTATTCCAAGATAATTTCATTACTTCCATCCGTCCTTTATGCCTTAGTTTTTCTGGCATTTATTTTATATATATTTATGGACATTATTATCTATTTTCCTTTGTCAAGGGCCTCCTACTTCTCCTCCGAAATTTTTCTTCGTGTACAGAAAATAAATGTAGGACTTGTTTTGCGTCCAACTTTTGATATCCTTTCTCATAATTTTATTCCGAGATAATTTCATTACTTCCATCCGTCCTTTTTGCCTTAGTTTTCTGGCATTTATTTTATATATATTTATGCACATTATTATCTATTTTCCTTTGACAAGGGCCTCCTCCTCCTCCTCCGAAATTTTGTTTTGTGTACAGGAAACAAATGTAGGACTTGCTTTGCTTCCAAGCTTTGTTATCTTTTGTCATAATTTAATTCAGAGATAATTTCATTCATTCCATCCGTCCTTTTTGGTTTATTGTTCTTGCATTTATTATATATATTTATGGGCATTATTATCTATTTTCCTTCTAATGGTTACGATTGAGGATTTGACATTTGTAGACACTACTCTACTATTCGCATCTACTATCTCATCCTGTTTCACAACCGTCGAGTTTAGGCGCAGATGCCAAAGCTCAACTTTGTATTCGATTGCTTAATCTCTAAAATTTGGTAGTTCGTTCGTTGATATTTTCCAATTACAATAATACGATTTTGAAAGTGAATGTCCATTCGATGAAATAAATAATATTCCATTATTGAAAAAAAATTTTCCATTTATTAAGAATCTTCTGTTTTAGCAAATAGTTATTATTCTTTTAAATAATTCTTTTAAATTCCATTTCGTAGATTTCGTATAATTTCATTTTCCTTTTTAAGTATTTGAAGCTCAAATGAAAATAAATTTTGGTGCAATTTTCACAATGATTTAATCTGAGTAATAACGAATGTAAAAACATAAATATTTTGATTATAATAATTAATAATTTAAATTAATTATTGAAAATTTATAAAAATTTATTCTACAAATTTCAATTTGTTCTCTTTGAAATCTTATTCTGATTTTAAACCACAATTAATAATTCTAATTTTAACATATGTAAAGTGACATTTTAATTTTCATAGTCAGTTTACAATATTCGAATTATATAAAAACAATTTAGAGCTAAATGATTTATAATGATTAAAGCTTTTCCTAAATTTTCCCGCTGTAAATTAGTTTCCAAGGCAAATAGAAAAATATTTGTGATACTTATGTGAAAAACATTGACTCTTGAAAATGAAATATTAGTAATTTGACATTATTGGTATCCAATTTTTACGGTATCAATAATCATACCGAACCTACCCGTTCGTGATCCTATCTTATAAAAAAATCTTCCAGTAAATGTAGTTTGAAGATTAGATTACTTCCTAATCCAAAATAACATCTACTTTCAGAAAAAATTTAACAAGAACGGTTCAATGATTTTACTCAAACATAAAAATTAGATACACTCTAATGTATAAGAGCTGATGATTAAAACAAAAACAAGCCTTCAAATATTTTTCATAAAAGCATTCAAATTATTAACAATTTTTATGGAACTAGTTTTTTTGAGATAATTTTGGCCAATTTATAAGCATTATAATTCTGACCACTCACAACTGAACAATAAAACGAATTTTGTTTTAACTTAACCGTTATCAAAAAAACTTTACTTGTGTTCTAAAATTCGTAAAAATCGTTACGTTTGAAACCTATATATTTTCAGAGAAAATAAATATTAAATTTATTGAATAAATTTTTTTTTAAAACTTCCAAATAATAAAAATTCTTAATTTTTAATTAATAAAGTACAAAACATTACGATTTTAAAACGTTAACATTCAAATAAATATCAATGGATTTGCAGCAAAAAGGAATTTTCATTTAAACGAGGAATACTCTTTAGTAGAAAAATAAAATAGATTTAACAATATTAATTAATGATCTCAATAATTGATGTATATTTTCCTTTGATCCACTTCTGATTGTGAAATTGATCAAACAAAGTGGTGTCTTGAGAGTGATCTGGTCGGTCCATCATATTGTGATTTGATGTCAGGTCCTTTGGAATGATAGCTCGAATTCAAGATCGAGTCATATCATTGGTTGATTCAGTCTTGGTTACGAAACTAGTTTTCATTCTCTGAATACGGTATATTTAGAGTGGAAATTAGGCATATCTCTGGAGCTTTGTTAGGAAATAATGCTACTAGGAACGTCTCAGTGAATGAGACTCGCAAGACCAATATTAAATACGGGCTCGGGAACCCGGGATCGCCAATTCCCGTGTGCCAATAAATAGCACCCCTGAGTATTATAAAAAAACAAACAAACAAACAAAATAAAATCGTAAGAATGAAATATTCTCTTAATTAGAAAAAAATAATAATATTTTTATAACAATATCAAAATATTAAAAACACAAAATTTTTTTTATATTGTCTATTGTCTTAGACTTAAGAAATATCATAATAACACGAATGAAGCATTCTTAGCGGAATTCATTCTGAATAATCGATTAATTAAAAGGACCTTTTTTGTATGTATCCATTTGGGAGCCTTCATTTTAAAATTATCGAATTTTAAACACCCTAAATTTAGTTTTTTGGGTTTATTTTAGGAAATAGGATTCTATAAATTTATTTGATCAATTTTCATAAAAATTAAAATTCGATGTATATTTATTGTCAAATTTACTGTTATTGAAATAAAGTGGCGACGTTTTTTATAAGGCCTTAAACCCTTTAAATAAAGGAAAAATATTTATAATCATTAACGATAATCCGTAAAATTGAATTACATTCATTTCTAAAATTCTTGAATCAATGAATTAAACATCCACAATTCCAGTTCTTTGCTTGAGTTTACCCTTTAAAAAATCTTAAAAGAATTCTATGTTTATTCGAAATTTTTGTATCCGTTTCCACACCACCTTTTGAGGTAAGATACATCAGTGCGTTTTTTTTTATTTTTGAATCGTGGTTTCCCCAGTAGGCCTAATCCACGATTTTTTCCTATTTGTTTCTCACTATAAAAACATCTCAAGGAATTTAAATAAGAAAAAAAGGAGCTAAAAAAATTCATTTAATTAAAAAAAACTCTCAACCTAAAAAAACATTCATATTTGAAAAATGTTATGGAAATTTCGAGACATCTTCTACATTTAAAGTAGAATTATGACTATATTTAGCAACTGACAGCCCATATAACATATATCGGGAATTAAACTCTGTTAAATATCTGTTGGGATTTTAATCTATTGCACCTTCGATAAGTTTATAAGTGTAGTAGGAACTGAACTGGGAATTGATCCTATTAATTGATTATAATTTCTAATAATAAAAATTTACCATCAATTTCATTTTTCAGTATGTGAAAAATCCTTTGGAAAATATTCGAAGTTGGAAATGAAAATGTACTAACATGGATAATGATTCATGAAACTATATAATTGAAAACGGATTAAAACCAAAAAGTTTATAATATTCTTAAAATAAAAAATCGTATTTCAATAAATGAAGTTTTAAATTTATTTATATAAATTCGGATTCTTTTATTTCGAAATATTATTTATTTTAGATAAATTTAGCTTGGTGAAACCACCATTTTGATTTTCATTAATCCATTTATACACATCGAAGCATTATACTTAACGGCAAATTTATACTTAAAATTTATGATGATTTATAAATTATGTACAATTTTATCCAAAACTCAATAACATTAAAAATAATAAATCAAATTTTGTACACATATCGATTAAATATTGTTCCTCGGATTAAAAGTCTATTACTATCATTAGTCACGGTATCCAATTAACATGCACCAATTGTATTCTATATAATGCCTATCTGCACTTGTTCTGAATTCAATTATTCTTAAATTTTAGATTTAATTTTGATTGAATTCAAAACTACAAAAATAGTTGACACATCGAAGTTTCCAATAGAAAATTACAATTATTATACAATATGTAGCTACAGTAAGAATCCAATAAAAATCAGGGCCCTTGATTTTTACTGAGTTATGAAATTACATTTTATATAAAAACATAAATTTATATAAAACTCAACACAATGTCAACTAATTTTTAAATTTTTAAATTCCAACCAGAAAAAAATCTATATTAAGAACAATTGTCCTAAACAAAAGCAGAAAAGCATGTATTGAATACAATTTTACATTTAATCGGGAGCCATTCAACAGAGCTAGAAATAAACATTAAATCAAGGAAGTTTATTAACACAATTCAGTATTCAAAATTTTTTACTATATTTTAATATCATTAAAATTTTGGTAAAAGTTTTAAGTGTACTTGAATTATACTCGTCACAAACTATCAAATAAAACTGCGTATAATAAATCGAATTTGTTAGAATAGATCGTTATGAAAATGGCAGCTTCACTTTGCATATAATTTATACCAAAGAAATATATTTTCTATAACAAATTTACCCAGATTTTTAAAAAAAATAAATTTTAATAACTTACAAAAATAAATTTCAATATTTATTTTTAAGAAAAACTTCTGAAAAGAATTTAAGGCATCCCTTGGAATTGAGCCCATTAAGTTTCGATTTATTTCTGAGTGTATTGAAACACTCAGTAAATATTAGGGGAGTTGAATACAAAGTATTTTTTCCACAATATTTTGGACGTATTGACTGTTAAACAGACATTGACTTTTAGGCGTTAAACCCATGGTGGCATTCTGAAAAGGATTTCACTTATCTTTGGGAATTGTGTCCATTTAGTTTCGATGTGTATTTTTTTTGGGAATTGAACCCAAAATCAGTACCACTTCTTTATGGAATAGCACCCATGGAATTCTGAAAATTCTGAAAAAAATGTAAGGCATCCCTTGGAATTGAGCCCATTAAGTTTCGATTTATTTCTGAGTGTATTGAAACACTCAGTAAATATTAGAGGAGTTGAATACAAAGTATTTTTTCCACAATATTTTGGACGTATTGACTGTTAAACAGACATTGACTTTTAGGCGTTAAACCCATGGTGGCATTCTGAAAAGGATTTCACTTATCTTTGGGAATTGTGTCCATTTAGTTTCGATGTGTATTTTTTTTGGGAATTGAACCCAAAATCAGTACCACTTCTTTATGGAATAGCACCCATGGAATTCTGAAAATTCTGAAAAAAATGTAAGGCATCCCTTGGAATTGAGCCCATTAAGTTTCGATTTATTTCTGAGTGTATTGAAACACTCAGTAAATATTAGAGGAGTTGAATACAAAGTATTTTTTCCACAATATTTTGGACGTATTGACTGTTAAACAGACATTGACTTTTAGGCGTTAAACCCATGGTGGCATTCTGAAAAGGATTTAACTTATCTTTGGGAATTGTGTCCATTTAGTTTCGATGTGTATTTTTTTTGGGAATTGAACCCAAAATCAGTACCACTTCTTTATGGAATAGCACCCATGGAATTCTGAAAATTCTGAAAAAAATGTAAGGCATCCCTTGGAATTGAGCCCATTAAGTTTCGATTTATTTCTGAGTGTATTGAAACACTCAGTAAATATTAGAGGAGTTGAATACAAAGTATTTTTTCCACAATATTTTGGACGTATTGACTGTTAAACAGACATTGACTTTTAGGCGTTAAACCCATGGTGGCATTCTGAAAAGGATTTAACTTATCTTTGGGAATTGTGTCCATTTAGTTTCGATGTGTATTTTTTTTGGGAATTGAACCCAAAATCAGTACCACTTCTTTATGGAATAGCACCCATGGAATTCTGAAAATTCTGAAAAAAATGTAAGGCATCCCTTGGAATTGAGCCCATTAAGTTTCGATTTATTTCTGAGTGTATTGAAACACTCAGTAAATATTAGAGGAGTTGAATACAAAGTATTTTTTCCACAATATTTTGGACGTATTGACTGTTAAACAGACATTGACTTTTAGGCGTTAAACCCATGGTGGCATTCTGAAAAGGATTTAACTTATCTTTGGGAATTGTGTCCATTTAGTTTCGATGTGTATTTTTTTTGGGAATTGAACCCAAAATCAGTACCACTTCTTTATGGAATAGCACCCATGGAATTCTGAAAATTCTGAAAAAAATGTAAGGCATCCCTTGGAATTGAGCCCATTAAGTTTCGATTTATTTCTGAGTGTATTGAAACACTCAGTAAATATTAGAGGAGTTGAATACAAAGTATTTTTTCCACAATATTTTGGACGTATTGACTGTTAAACAGACATTGACTTTTAGGCGTTAAACCCATGGTGGCATTCTGAAAAGGATTTAACTTATCTTTGGGAATTGTGTCCATTTAGTTTCGATGTGTATTTTTTTTGGGAATTGAACCCAAAATCAGTACCACTTCTTTATGGAATAGCACCCATGGAATTCTGAAAATTCTGAAAAAAATGTAAGGCATCCCTTGGAATTGAGCCCATTAAGTTTCGATTTATTTCTGAGTGTATTGAAACACTCAGTAAATATTAGAGGAGTTGAATACAAAGTATTTTTTCCACAATATTTTGGACGTATTGACTGTTAAACAGACATTGACTTTTAGGCGTTAAACCCATGGTGGCATTCTGAAAAGGATTTAACTTATCTTTGGGAATTGTGTCCATTTAGTTTCGATGTGTATTTTTTTTGGGAATTGAACCCAAAATCAGTACCACTTCTTTATGGAATAGCACCCATGGAATTCTGAAAATTCTGAAAAAAATGTAAGGCATCCCTTGGAATTGAGCCCATTAAGTTTCGATTTATTTCTGAGTGTATTGAAACACTCAGTAAATATTAGAGGAGTTGAATACAAAGTATTTTTTCCACAATATTTTGGACGTATTGACTGTTAAACAGACATTGACTTTTAGGCGTTAAACCCATGGTGGCATTCTGAAAAGGATTTAACTTATCTTTGGGAATTGTGTCCATTTAGTTTCGATGTGTATTTTTTTTGGGAATTGAACCCAAAATCAGTACCACTTCTTTATGGAATAGCACCCATGGAATTCTGAAAATTCTGAAAAAAATGTAAGGCATCCCTTGGAATTGAGCCCATTAAGTTTCGATTTATTTCTGAGTGTATTGAAACACTCAGTAAATATTAGAGGAGTTGAATACAAAGTATTTTTTCCACAATATTTTGGACGTATTGACTGTTAAACAGACATTGACTTTTAGGCGTTAAACCCATGGTGGCATTCTGAAAAGGATTTAACTTATCTTTGGGAATTGTGTCCATTTAGTTTCGATGTGTATTTTTTTTGGGAATTGAACCCAAAATCAGTACCACTTCTTTATGGAATAGCACCCATGGAATTCTGAAAATTCTGAAAAAAATGTAAGGCATCCCTTGGAATTGAGCCCATTAAGTTTCGATTTATTTCTGAGTGTATTGAAACACTCAGTAAATATTAGAGGAGTTGAATACAAAGTATTTTTTCCACAATATTTTGGACGTATTGACTGTTAAACAGACATTGACTTTTAGGCGTTAAACCCATGGTGGCATTCTGAAAAGGATTTAACTTATCTTTGGGAATTGTGTCCATTTAGTTTCGATGTGTATTTTTTTTGGGAATTGAACCCAAAATCAGTACCACTTCTTTATGGAATAGCACCCATGGAATTCTGAAAATTCTGAAAAAAATGTAAGGCATCCCTTGGAATTGAGCCCATTAAGTTTCGATTTATTTCTGAGTGTATTGAAACACTCAGTAAATATTAGAGGAGTTGAATACAAAGTATTTTTTCCACAATATTTTGGACGTATTGACTGTTAAACAGACATTGACTTTTAGGCGTTAAACCCATGGTGGCATTCTGAAAAGGATTTAACTTATCTTTGGGAATTGTGTCCATTTAGTTTCGATGTGTATTTTTTTTTGGGAATTGAACCCAAAATCAGTACCACTTCTTTATGGAATAGCACCCATGGAATTCTGAAAATTCTGAAAAAAATGTAAGGCATCCCTTGGAATTGAGCCCATTAAGTTTCGATTTATTTCTGAGTGTATTGAAACACTCAGTAAATATTAGAGGAGTTGAATACAAAGTATTTTTTCCACAATATTTTGGACGTATTGACTGTTAAACAGACATTGACTTTTAGGCGTTAAACCCATGGTGGCATTCTGAAAAGGATTTAACTTATCTTTGGGAATTGTGTCCATTTAGTTTCGATGTGTATTTTTTTTGGGAATTGAACCCAAAATCAGTACCACTTCTTTATGGAATAGCACCCATGGAATTCTGAAAATTCTGAAAAAAATGTAAGGCATCCCTTGGAATTGAGCCCATTAAGTTTCGATTTATTTCTGAGTGTATTGAAACACTCAGTAAATATTAGAGGAGTTGAATACAAAGTATTTTTTCCACAATATTTTGGACGTATTGACTGTTAAACAGACATTGACTTTTAGGCGTTAAACCCATGGTGGCATTCTGAAAAGGATTTAACTTATCTTTTGGAATTTTGTCCATTTAGTTTCGATGTGTATTTTTTTTGGGAATTGAACCTAAAATCAGTATGTTTTGATTTTGAAAGTTCAATCAAATGTACTTTCGATGACTCCGTAAGTGTAATTCAATCACTCAATTGCACATCTACTCATAAACAAATCCTTTGAACTTTCGATGACTCCATGAGTGTAATTCAATCACCCAATAGCCCACACTACTCGTAACCAAATCCTTTGAACTTTCGATGACTCCATGAGTGTATTGATACACCCAATAGCTCATCTACTCGTAAACAAACTCTTTGAACTTTCGATGACTCCATGAGTATATTGAACCACTCAATAGCACATCTACTCGTAATCAAAACCATTGAAATTTTGATGACTTCATGAGTGTATTGGATCACATCAAAGCACATCTACTCGTAATTTTAACCCTTGAAGTTTTGATGACTTCATGAGTGTATTGAAATACCTAACAAACTTACTTTTGAGAAACAATGCCGATCCAGAGCTTGCCATGGGCTAAATACACTCGCGTACAACACTTAACAGATGCACTATCTTCTGGGATGCAAGGTCGATCCAGAGCTTGCCAAAGGCTAAAAGCTCTCGCGCACAACACAAAAAAGGAACACTTACCTCTGGGAAACGAGGTCGATCCAGAGCTTGCCAAAGGCTAAAGGCTCTCGCGCACAACACAAAACAGGAACACCTACCTCTGGGAAACGAGGTCGATCCAGAGCTTGCCAAAGGCTAAAGGCTCTCGCGCACAACACAAAACAGGAACACCTACCTCTGGGAAACGAGGTCGATCCAGAGCTTGCCAAAGGCTAAAGGCTCTCGCGCACAACACAAAACAGGAACACCTACCTCTGGGAAACGAGGTCGATCCAGAGCTTGCCAAAGGCTAAAGGCTCTCGCACATAACACTTAACAGATGCAATATCTTCGGGGAAGCAAGGTCGATCCAGAGCTTGCCAAAGGCTAAAGGCTCTCGCGCACAACACTTAACAGATGCACTATCTTCTGGGATGCAAGGTCGATCCAGAGCTTGCCAAAGGCTAAAGGCTCTCGCGCACAACACTAAACAGATGCACTATCTTCTGGGATGCAAGGTCAACACTTATCAGAGACACTTCTGGGAAGCGAGATCGGTCCAGAGATTACCAAAGTCTTAAGGTTCTCTTTTAGTTTATTTTTATAAAATTGCGCAATCTTAATTGGCTAATCTTTAGAATACATCATACAAAATATTTGGTTTTGAGACTTCATTCTCTGAATCCGCAAAAACTAGAGTGGAAATTAGGCATATCTCTGGAGCTTTGTTAGCAAATAATGCTACAAGGAACGTCTCAGTGAATGAGACTCGCAAGACCAATATTAAATACAAGCTCGGGAACCCGGGATCGCAAATTACCGTGTGCAAATAAATAGCACCCCTGAGTATAATAAAAAAACAAACAAACAAACAAACAAACAAAAAAATAAAATCTTAAGAATGAAATATTCTCTTAATTAGAAGAAAATAATAATATTTTTTAAATTTATGAATTAAATAAAAGGCGGGCGGGCGGCATAGAAATGCTTAAAATGCATTACAGTATAGTTCACAAAATAGCGAATAATATCACCTCACATTCGATCATACAAAATTGGCAGAAAATAAAGACTAAATTTTTTAAATCTTGTAATGACCAATTATAGTAATACGATTTTCAATTTAAACCAAATCGACGAGTCAAAAAATATTCGAAAATCATCATATTTGGAATGATCTCAACAAATAAAACTTTATATTTCCTTTGTTATATGCACTTCTGATTGTGAAAATTGATCAAAGGGAAGCAAAGTGGACTGTCTTGAGAGTGATCTGGTCGGTCCATCATATTGTGATTTGATGTCAGGTCCTTTGGAATGATAGCTCGAATTCAAGATCGAGTCATATCATTGGTTGATTCAGTCTTGGTTACGAAACTAGTTTTCATTCTCTGAATACGGTATATTTAGAGTGGAAATTAGGCATATCTCTGGAGCTTTGTTAGGAAATAATGCTACTAGGAACGTCTCAGTGAATGAGACTCGCAAGACCAATATTAAATACGGGCTCGGGAACCCGGGATCGCCAATTCCCGTGTGCCAATGAATAACACCCCTGAGTATTATAAAAAAACAAACAAACAAACAAAATAAAATCGTAAGAATGAAATATTCTCTTAATTAGAAAAAAATTATAATATTTTTATAACAATATCAAAATATTAAAAACACAAAATTTTTTTTATATTGTCTATTGTCTTAGACTTAAGAAATATCATAATAACACGAATGAAGCATTCTTAGCGGAATTCATTCTGAATAATCGATTAATTAAATTTGGAAGCCTTCCTTTTAAAATTATCGAATTTTAAACACCCTTAATTTAGTTTTTTGGGTCTATTTTAGGAAATAGGATTCTATAAATTTATTTGATCAATTTTCATAAAAATTAAAATTCGATGTATATTTATTGTCAAATTTACTGTTATTGAAATAAAGTGGCGACGTTTTTTATAAGGCCTTAAACCCTTTAAATAAAGGAAAAATATTTATAATCATTAACGATTCCAGTTCTTTGCTTGAGTTTACCCTTTAAAAAATCTTAAAAGAATTCTATGTTTATTCGAAATTATTGTATCCGTTTCCACACCACCTTTTGAGGTAAGATACATCAGTGCGTTTTTTTTTATTT
>JAEMTY010000139.1:0-48361 GCA_020423425.1 Chrysopa pallens
TCTTTCATCTTCTGCATTTTTCTTAGCAAGTGGTGAAATTGAAGTTGGATGTCCATAAATAAATGTTGGTTGAATTAATGTTTCTTCTACATATTTTTCAAAGAACTCATTAACTACGTGACCATAATCCATATGCTCTCCTAATTCAATGTCATGTTCTTTCGCAATAGCACGTGCTTCTTCATCAGTCATCTCTTTCCAGAAATCAACGCCAGACTCTTCTTTAATGGCATCAACCATATGAATTCTCTTCCATGGTCCTTCTAAGTTGACTTGGTATTCTCCGTACTCAATTTGTAATTTACCTAATACTGTTTGAGCTGTATGAGTAATGATACCTTCTGTTAAATCCATAATATCTTTGTAATCAGTATAAGCTGTATATACTTCTAACATAGTAAACTCTGGATTATGAGTTGTATCAATTCCTTCATTACGGAATACACGGCCTATTTCGTATACTTTTTCCATTCCACCAACGATTAATCGTTTTAAGTGTAACTCTAAAGCAATACGTAAATATAATTCCATATCTAATGCGTTGTGGTGAGTAATAAACGGACGAGCCGCTGCTCCACCTGCAATATTATGTAGTGTTGGTGTTTCTACTTCTAAGTAGCCATGTGTATTTAAATAGTTACGTACTTCGCGAATAATTTCGCTACGTTTAACAAATGTGTCAAAACTATCTCTATTACTTACTAAGTCTAAGTAGCGTTGGCGGTATTTTTGCTCAACGTTTGTTAAACCATGATACTTATCTGGTAATGGGCGTAAAGCTTTTGTTAAGAATGTTAAGCTTGTTGGTTTGATTGTTACTTCACCCATGTCAGTTTTCATAACTTCACCAGTTACTCCGATAAAGTCACCTAAGTCTGCTTGTTTGAATAAATCATATTCCTCTTCACCAACAGCATCTTTTCTTACGTAAATTTGGATTTGGCCTTCACGGTCTTGTAAATGAGCGAATCCTACTTTACCTTTTCCACGTTTAGTCATCATTCGACCAGCAACTGTTGCGACTGCCCCTAATTCTGATAACTCTTCTTTTGTATGTTTGTCGTATGTTTCATGTAGTTCTTTAGAGTTAGTTGTACGTTCAAAACGTGAACCAAAAGGATCAAGCCCCTTTTCACGCAATTCCGCCATTTTTTCTCTACGTACGATTAATTGGTCATTCATTTCTTCATGACCTTGAATTTCTTTTGTCACGTTACTTCCTCCTATACTTTTTTGACAATCTGTTCCCTACTATAATGCCATACTAAAACAAAAAAAGGCAAGTCAATTTGCCTTTTCTTCTATATTTATTAACTTGCAATGCCTTTTGCGGCTAAGTTAGCCAAGTACTCGTCAAAAATCGCGATAATTTCGCTTTCTGTTTGGGCTTTATTAATGGCAAGGCGAGCTTTTGTAGCTCTTGGGGCCCCTTTTAAGTAATAAGCTGCATGTTGACGAAACTCTAAACAAGCAATTTTTTCACCTTTTAGTTTGACTAAACGAGATAAATGTAATTTAGCTGTTGCTATTTTAGCTGTTGGTTCAGGCTCTTCTAACAACTCACCTGTTTTTAGGTAATGCTTAGTTCTATAAATCATCCACGGATTTCCTAAAGCCGCACGACCTATCATCACACCATCACAGCCTACGTAATCTAACATACGTTTAGCATCTTCTGGTGTTCTTACATCTCCATTTCCCATAAAAGGAATCGTTAAATGCTTTTTAACTTCTTTTAACACATCCCAGTTAGCTTTACCTTCATACATTTGAACACGAGTTCTACCATGCATCGCAACTGCACCTGCTCCAGCACTTTCTGCAGCTTTGGCATTTTCTACAGCAAAAACATGATCTTCATCCCAACCAATACGCATTTTAACGGTTACTGGTATGTTTACCGCACTTGAAACAGCATCAACCATTTCATAAACTTTGTTTGGATCAAGTAACCATCTTGCACCAGCTTCTGCTTTGATGATTTTACTAACGGGACAGCCCATATTAATATCAATAATATCTGCTGTTGTATTTTCTTCTACAAATTTAGCGGCTTCAACTAAGGTTTCTTTATTACCACCAAAAATTTGTAAACTTAGTGGATGCTCTGCTTCTTCTATATGAAGCATATCTAAAGTCTTTTTGTTTCGCTGCTGAATTCCTTTATCACTAATCATCTCGCACACAACTAGGCCTGCGCCAAATTCTTTAACAGTTAACCTAAAAGCTGAATTACTTATCCCTGCCATAGGAGCAACTACAACTCGATTTTCTATTTCTACATTACCTATTTTCCACACAGGTAATTCCTCCTTACTTAATGGCTTCGTCTCTTAACTCTCTTAGTTCAGAGGCACTGTATTGATATTTTTCACCACAGAAATGACAAACAGCTTCCGCTCCTTCGTCTTCTTCAATCATTTGTGTTAATTCAGCCTCACCTAATGTGATAATTGCTGAAGCAAAACGTTCTTTAGAACAATCACAGTAATATTGAACTGGCATTGTTTCTAAAATTTCAACATTTTCTTTACCTAATAAACGCTCTAAGATTTTTTCTGGTGTTTCTCCTGCATCTAGTAAATTAGACACTTGAGGAATTTCTGCTAAACGTTTTTCGATTTCAACTAATGTTTCTTCACTAGCTCCTGGCATTACTTGAATCATAAATCCACCAGCTGCTTTCACACAATCATCTTCACTGTCTTTATCAACTAAGACACTTAAACCAACAGCTGAAGGCACTTGCTCTGAATTGGCTAAGTAATAAGTAAAGTCCTCAGCAATTTCACCTGATACAATTGGCACTTGTCCTGTGATTGGCTCTTTTAAACCTAAATCTTTAACAACACTAAATGTTCCGTTTGCTCCAACAGCTCCGCGAACATCAATTTTACCTAATGCATTTGGTGCTAAATTAACTTCTGGATTTTTTACATAACCTTTAACGTTACCTTTACTATCTGCATCAACGACAATAGCACCAAGTGGTCCGTCACCTTGGATTTTTACTGTTAATTTTTCTTCATTTTTATGCATTGCTCCAAGTAATAAAGAACCGGTTAATGTACGACCTAAAGCTGCAGTTGCCGCACGCCATGTGTCGTGTCTTTCTTGAGCTTCTGTTACAGTATCAGTTGTTCTAACTGCCATGGCACGAATTTCACCATTAAAGGCTAATGCTTTTACTAAATAATCAGTCATTTTATCGCTTCCTTCTATATAATAATCTTTTCTTGCCACATAAAAAGTGGGCTACACTTTCGTATATCCCACTTATCATAACTTATTTAATTCAATCTGCAAAACGATTTTACTCGTTTGTCGATTCCTCATTAGAGTCTGTTGGTACTTCAACTTCACCATTAGGTAAGCCGTGTCCCTCTTTAGCCTCTTCTTTTTGCTTTTCAGCGTCTTTTCTTGCTAATGCTTCTTTAGCTTCTTCAAATGAACCATCTTTTTCACTTGGAAACTCATCTTTTTCTTCGCTAACTGGCATAGCACCTGTTTCAAAGATTGATGTAATTTCTTTAGCATTTAATGTTTCATGTTCTAATAAAGCTTCTGCAATTAGTTTATGTTGATCACGATGTTCTTCAATAATTTCAACTGCTTTTTGATGAGCAGATTTCAAAATACTGCGAACTTCTTCGTCAATTTGGTAAGCCACTTGTTCAGAGTAAGCTTTTGTTTGACCATAGTCACGACCAACAAAGACTTGATGGTTTCCTTCATATTGAACAGGACCTAAAGCGTCACTCATACCGTATTCAGTTACCATTGAACGAGCTAAGTTAGTTGCTTGCTCAAAGTCATTACTTGCTCCAGTAGATTGAACACCAAAGACAATCTCCTCAGCTACACGTCCACCAAGAAGTCCTACAATACGTTCAAACATTTCGTTTTTAGTAATTAAGAATTGATCTTCTTTAGGAAGTGAAATCATATAACCACCAGCGCGGCCACGTGGAACAATCGTTACTTTATGAACGATATTAGCATCATCTAAAACTAATCCACAAATAGTGTGTCCAGCTTCATGATAAGCTACTAATTCACGTTGACGTTTACTAATGACACGATCTTTTTTAGCTGGACCTGCGATAACGCGGTCTTGAGCTTCATCAATATCACTTGCATCGATTTTTTTCTTGTTACGACGAGCTGCCACTAAAGCTGCTTCGTTTAAGACGTTTTCTAAGTCTGCACCAGCAAAACCTGGTGTTTGTTGTGCCACAACTTTTAGATCCACATCACTTGCTAAAGGTTTGTTACGTGAGTGAACTTTTAAGATTTGCTCACGACCTTTAACGTCTGGTGTTCCAACTAAAATTTGACGGTCAAAACGACCTGGACGAAGTAAAGCAGGGTCCAGTACATCTGAACGGTTTGTTGCAGCAATAACGATAACACCTTCATTACCACCAAATCCGTCCATCTCAACTAGTAATTGGTTAAGTGTTTGTTCACGCTCATCGTGTCCTCCACCCATACCAGCACCACGTTGACGACCAACTGCATCAATCTCATCAATAAAGATAATAGCAGGAGCTGCCTTTTTCGCATTTTCAAATAAATCACGTACACGACTTGCCCCAACACCGACGAACATTTCAACAAAGTCTGAACCAGAAATTGAGAAGAATGGTACACCAGCTTCTCCGGCTACAGCTTTTGCTAATAATGTTTTACCAGTTCCTGGAGGTCCCTCTAGTAAAACACCAGCAGGGATACGAGCACCAAGCTCAGCAAAACGTCGTGGATCTTTTAAGAACTCTACTACTTCTACTAGTTCTTGTTTTTCTTCTTCAGCACCAGCTACGTCAGAAAAACGAACTGTAATAGATTTTTTATCTGCTTCTTTAGTTTTGGTTTTACCAAAGTTCATAACACCACGGCCACCGCCGCCACCACCTTGGCTACCTTGTCCCATAATCATATAGAATAGGAACACCATGAAAATTAATGGTAAGAAGCTAAATAATAATTGTACCCAAATACCACTACTTGATTGTTCTTTTACAACAAATTTGGTTTCAGCATCTCTTGCTGCTTTACTAATGTCATTAATTGTTGAGTCATTAGGTAATACAGAAGTTGTGAAACGCTTAGATTTAGGTTTTGTTTGACCAAAGACTGGTAAGCCGCCTGAATCTGTTATTTTTTGTTCTGTTGTATATTCTCCAGTTATTTTGTATACACCATTAGTTGGTTGAACTGAGAATTCTTTAACTTGTTTGTCTTTTAACTGATTGTAGAACGTTGAATAATTAATGTTTGGTGACTGATCGCCGCCCTGACCAAAGAAGAAATACACAATCATTATCATTGATAAGAAAACAATAATATAATAAAGTGAATTTTTCATCCCTGAATTCTTCTTATTATTCATACATGGCCTCCTTATATATTTAGTTAGTATTAGTTATCAGTAAGTCTTTATTATATCACAAAGAAGTATAAAAACCTTTAATTGTTTTCATAAATCTCAGGTTTTAAAATACCGATGTATGGCATGTTACGGTAATCTTCTGCGTAATCTAAACCATAACCTACAACGAATTCGTTTGGCACTTCAAAACCAATATAGTCAGCATCCATCTCAACAACGCGACCTTCTGGTTTATCAAGCATTGTAACGATTTTTACTGATGCTGCTTTTCTGTGTTTTAATAAATCAACTAAATATTTTAATGTACGACCACTGTCAATAATATCTTCAACGATTAAAATATGACGGCCTTCTACTACTGTACTTAAATCTTTTAGTATACGAACTTCTCCTGATGATACAGTTGCATTTCCATAACTTGATACATCCATAAAGTCCATTTCCATATGAATATCCATTGAACGAACTAAGTCTGATAAAAATGGTACCGCACCTTTTAAGATACCTACCACTAAAGGATTTTTATCTTCATAATCTTTGCTGATTACAGCACCTAAGGCTTTCACGCGCTCTTGAATTTGTTCTTCTGAATAAAATGTTTTTTCAATATCTCTTTCTAACATCTGGTTCTCCTTCCAAACTACTTGTCTTTTTTATAAAGGTAGACAAGCTTATAATGTATTTTATCAGTTTCATCTCGAATACTCAAATAACTTTCTCTAAAAGGGACTAAGCATTTTACCTCTCCCTGATTGTCTTCTGCTATCCAACTTTTTTCCCGTTTCCCTTGAGGTATTTTCTCATCAATAAAATAACGAGAAACTTTTTTTCTTTTCCCGGAACCATCCATAACAAAGCGGTCTCCAGGCTTTCTTTTCCTAATTAAAAGCTGAGTGTCCTCCTCTAATGGAATCACCCAAGATTTTTTTTGCCATGTTTTTAACTCTTTTGGAATCTCTAAGTTTTCTTTAAAAAAACCAATCCATTCTGATTCTGATAAATAGGTGCCTTCATTTAAGTTTAAATAAGTTTCTGTTAGTTTTTTTTCTGTTAGTTTTTGCTGAAAGATTTCTGCTTGGTTATAACTACGAGTTAATAACCAATCCTCTTTTAATTTCTGAGTGACATTGGGATGATTACTTATTAATAAATCATGAATTAACTCTTGTTGCCTTTTACTAATCACTAACTTAAACCTACACAAACATTCTTCACTTATTTTATTTAGTAAAAAGTGCTGCTCACTTAAAGTGTAAGATACATAATCAGCGACATTTATTTGGCAGCTATTATCTAGAAACGTTACACTCTCTTCATATAAAGGGGCAATACTTTTTTCTACAATTTCTAAAGCATAGACTAACTCTTCTTGTACTCTTAGTAGCTGCTCATTTAATTTTGGATTTTCTTCTTTCATTTTAGGTAATAAGTTGTGACGGAATCTATTTCTTAAATAGGTTGTTTCATGATTCGTTTCATCCTCATAAAAAACAATCTGATTGTCTTTAGCAAACTGGTATAATTCTCCCTTTTTGATTTCAAGGAGCGGTCTAATCAACTGGCCTGTCGCAAACTCTCTTTGTGCTTCAATTCCTACTAAACTAGACAAACTACCACCAGTGATTAAGCGCATCATTAATGTTTCTACTTGGTCATCTTCATGATGAGCTGTTAGAAGTTTTCCGATTTGCTCTTCTTTCATCACCTTCGAAAAAAAAGAATAACGATACTCCCTAGCAGCTAACTCTACATTTTGTTTGATTGTAGGCCCCTTTTCCCAAACAGATTCATAAAAAGGAATGTCTAGTTTTAGACAAAGTTCTCTTACAAAACAAGATTCTTCTTCCGAAATTGCCCGTAATTGATGATTGATGTGAGCGACATGTAAACTTGGTTTTATCTCTCTTGGTATTTCATTAAGTAAGTGTAGTAGCACCACTGAATCAACACCGGCAGAAACAGCAACCACCACTTTTTCTTTAGGTTGCCACCACTTATTTTTTAAAACGAATTGATTAAATCTTTCTTGTAATCCCATCTACTCACCTCCAAAATAAAATGAAAGAAAAAAGAGTGTGACAAAAGTAAGTCACACTCCCTTAATTAATGACGCCATAACCTCTTTATGATTAACTACGGCGACCGCCACGGCCTCCACGTTTACCTTCAGTATTTCGTTTAATTGAACTTAATCTTTCATCACTATCTTTTAAGAATGAACTCATTAAGTTGTCAAAACCTTCTTTTTTCGGTGCAGGTGCAGCAGGCTTACGATTGTAATTGCCTCCACCTGATCTTTCTGGACGGTCCGAACGGTTGAAATTGTTATTTGGACGTTTACTGAAATCTTTCTTTGGTGCGCGTTGTTCTCTTGCTGGACGCTCTTCTTCGTTTGCTCGTTTAATAGATAAACCGATTTTTCCGTCATCACCAATACTCATGACTTTAACTTCGACTTCATCTCCGACTTTTAACACTTCATTAATATCTTTTACAAAACTATTTGATACTTCACTAATATGGACCAACCCTGTTTTGCCTGCTCCTAAATCAACGAACGCTCCAAAATTGGTAATTCCTGAAACTTTCCCAGGTAATTTTACCCCTACTTCAATTGACATAAAAAATTATTTCCTCCTTGAACCTTCCAAAGTATTTATTGTTATTTGTTACCACTAGTTTGGGTAGAGCTATTATTTAATTCGGGGATACTATAAACTTGTTCTCCCTCTTTTGAGTAGAAATATCTAGCACGTGCGATTTTTTCAACGTACTCTCTGTCATTTAGCAGATCAACTTCACGTTTTAAATCTTTTTCGTTTTTTGCAACGACTTTATACTCTTTTTCTACTTCTTTGCGACTCTCTTGTAATGCAACTAAACGCTGGCTATTTCTAAAAAGGTTAACACCAATTATTGAAAAGACTACAAGAGCTACAGCAAACATAATACCTAACCGACGACGTCTAAAAATTATTTTCTTTTGATCTTTTTGCATTGATTTCATGGTTAGACTTGCTTGTTGTTCTTTATCATATGTCAACAATTTGCGGTCTTTTTTCATACTCTTTAGAATCTCCATTCTTTTTTAATTACAGATATGTTCATTATACCAAGTCATTAACACAATGTCTAATGCTAATCTAAACTTTCATAAGTTGTTTCACGGGTTTCACTGATGATTTCGTATAAGTCTTTTGCTTCATCTTTTTTCGTTGTATCTTTCAAATCTAAGACTTTTACTTCTAATGTTTTATTACCAAATAATATTTTTAGATTATCACCAATTTTAACATTTGTTGAGGATTTTGCTAATTGTCCGTTCACTTGGATACGACCTTTATCAGCAATTTCTTTAGCAACTGTTCTTCTTTTAATAATTCTAGATACTTTTAAAAATTTATCTAATCGCATATTGTCACCTCTATTTTTTATTTTTCATTCGTTTGACTATTTTTTCTCCAAAGGGTAGCATACGCCACTCTTCTTCTGTAAATAAATTATTTTTAATCATCCCACTAATATAAACAAGTGCCCCTAGAAAAACACCGACTAAAGCTAGGACAAAATCTCCTAAACGGCTAAACTGATACCAGTTTAAGCCTTCTAACACAACTCGGTAAATGATTAATGTAATAACCATTAAGCCTAAATTGATACTTAATTTAATTCGGTAGTCTTTTCCTGTTTTATGTCTTGGCATTGTTTGGTTTAAATACCATTTCAACACCCCTAGACAAACCATTAAGCCAAATAGAGTACTTAGACTAGCACCTACCGTTTTAAAGTAGAAAGTTAAAAGTGGGGTTTGGACTATTTTAGTAAAAAGTCCTGCTAGTGCCGCAAATAACTGATAGCGGACAATGTTTTGACTCTGGTAAATGGTTTGATAAGTTTGAATCATGGACACAAAATAAATAGATAAGACAAATAAACTTAACGTCAATTCTTGCTGATTATCACTAAATAGCGTGATATTTATATAAGGTAGGACTAAGGCTAAGCCAACAGCTGCCGCAACTGCAATGACTCGTGAGACTTTAATATAAGAAAAAACCATTTGCTCATATTCCTTTTTCTCACGGTTCATAAAATGTTTGGTTAAAGGTGGTAGAAAAGCTGCCGTCATACTAACTGCAACAACAAGACCTAATTGAACTAGTGGCTGCCCTCTATCAAAGACTCCTTTTGCAATTTTAGCAGATAAATCATCCATACCACCATAGACTAAAAATTGTTTAACTGTAAAAGCATCGACTAACTGAAAAACAATTAGGTAGGCACTAAAAAAGCATAAAGTACCACCTTCAATGATTAACCGCTTAGCGAAATGCCTTAGCTCTTTTATATCATAACCCTTTAGTTTTAGTTTAAAAGGATGCTCTTTACTATAACTTCTTAATACAACTAAGCCTAAAAAACCACCTACAAGTGCGCCAAGCATAGCGTAACTT
This sequence comes from Chrysopa pallens, assembly GCA_020423425.1. Classification (NCBI taxonomy): domain Eukaryota; kingdom Metazoa; phylum Arthropoda; class Insecta; order Neuroptera; family Chrysopidae; genus Chrysopa; species Chrysopa pallens. Next base: position 9,847 of record JAEMTY010000139.1, read on the forward strand.
CCTACTGTATAAACGGACCAATCAAAGATAGTGAATAAATAACCTGCTCCTAAAATAACTAATACACGACTACCTTGTTCCACTAATTGAGAAATAGCAGTTGGTTTCATCTCTAGCTTCCCTTGAAAAAAACCTCGATAAGTCGATAAAAAAGGAACCAGTAAAAAGATGAAAGCCACTATTCTAATTAAAGGCTCTAAGTTCACATCTCCCATAACTTTAGCAATTTGATAGGCTAAAAAATATAAAAAGAGAAACATGAGTAAAGAAAAGGAGCTAACTACAATGAAGAAAAAGTTTAATCTTTTTTCTTGCTCATCTTCTGTGTTACTAGCTGCCAGTATTTTAGATAAATAAATCGGTAAGCCTGTTAAAGCTAAAGTCATCCCTATCCCGTAAATCGGATAAATTTGTTGATACACATAAAACCCTTCGTCACCAACTAAATTTTGATAAGGCACACGGTAGACAGCACTTAATAGCTTAACAACAAAAGACGTGAGGGTTAAAATGACGGTTCCTTGTAGCATATTTTTCTCTAAGGATTTATCTGACATATCAACTCACCTCATTTACCCTTGCTTTTTAGCTTGTTTAGCGTATTTTTGCTCACGTAAAGCTTCAATAAATTGAGCCACTTCTTGTAGCCAAGCTGCCTCTGTTATTTGTTTTGTTAGTTTTAAATTAATTGTTAGCGCGTCATCAGAACTTAACTCTGCTTTTAAAGTCGTTGCTGATAAGGCTTTAAAGATTTGCTCAATGGTATAAGCATTAGTCCCGGCTTTTGATAATAAAACTTCAATCACCATATCGCGTTTTTGAATTTTTTCGACTAAAGCAAAATCACTATTCATCTTAATCAAACCAACTGTTAGAAGATTAGCTACTTCATCAGGATAGTCACCAAAACGGTCTAGTAAATCTCCCTCTAGCTCCTCAAACATCTCTTGACTTTCTAATTGACGAATTCGTTTATAGATTTCAATTTTTTGTCTTTCGTCTTCTATATATTCAGTCGGAATATAAGCATCAATCCCTAGGTCAATTTCAGTAATTGTTTTGGTGTCCTTACTTTCAGTACCACGTTTTCGATTAACTGCTTCTGTTAACATTTGTGTATACATATCAAAACCAACAGAGTCAATAAAGCCGTGCTGTTGTGCTCCTAATAAATTACCTGCTCCACGAATAGATAAATCTCGCATAGCAATCTTAAAGCCTGAACCAAGTTCGGTAAAATCTTTAATAACTTGCAGACGTTTTTCACTGACTTCAGTTAAGACTTTTTGCGGTTCGTACATAAAATACGCATAAGCCACACGGTTACTACGACCAACACGTCCTCTTAATTGATACAACTGAGATAGTCCCATGTAATCCGCATTTTCTACAAACAAAGTATTCACATTAGGAATATCTACACCTGTTTCAATAATTGTCGTTGTGACTAAAATATCGTAATCTCCATTAATAAATTCTAACAAGCGATTTTCTAGTTGAACTTCTGTCATTTGACCATGAGCATAACTGATTCTAGCATCTGGTACTAAAGCTTGCAGTTCATCGACTTTTTGCTCAATGGTATCCACTCTATTATAGAGATAGAAAATCTGACCACCACGAGCAATTTCTCTCTCACAAGCTTCACGAATTGCCCCTGGATTTTTCTCCATCACATAAGTTTGAACTGGGTAACGATTTGCAGGTGGTGTTTCAATAACTGATAAATCACGTACACCTAACATGGACATGTGAAGAGTTCTTGGAATCGGTGTGGCTGTTAAAGTTAAGACATCCACTTGAGACTTAATTTGTTTTAGACGTTCTTTATGTTTTACGCCAAAACGTTGCTCCTCATCTACAATCAACAAACCTAAATCCATAAACTCAATATCTTTAGATAAAACACGGTGCGTTCCAACGACAATATCTACTTGCCCTTTTTTTAATTTCTCAGCTGTTTCATTTTGTTGTTTTTTCGTTCTAAAACGACTAAGTAAATCAACATTTACTGGGAAATTAGCAAACCTGTCACGCATTGTTTCGTAATGTTGCTGAGCTAAAATAGTTGTTGGAACTAAGAAGGCTACTTGTTTGCCATCTCTAACAGCTTTAAAGGCTGCTCTGATAGCAACTTCTGTTTTCCCGTAACCAACATCTCCTACAAGCAGGCGGTCCATCGGTCTTTCTTTTTCCATATCTTGCTTGATTTCTTGAATACTACGTAACTGATCCTCTGTCTCTGAATATGGGAAGTTACCTTCAAATTCCATTTGATACTCATCATCTGGTCCAAAAGCATAACCTTTTTCAGCTTCACGAGCCGCATAAAGTTTAATTAAATCATCAGCAATGTCTTCAACACGAGCTGAGACTTTATTTTTTGTTTTAACCCATTCAGAACCACCCAATTTATTAACTCGCGGTGTTTTAGATTCAGAAGCAACATATTTTTGAATTAAATCAAGCTGAGTAACAGGAATAAATAATTTGTCATTATTTTTATAAAGAATGGTCATATAATCTTGATGGACGCCAGCACTAAGTAAGGTTTCCATTCCAATATATTTACCAATCCCGTGATTTGCGTGAACCACATAATCTCCTGGTTTTAGCTCGTTATAACTTTTTAATCTTTCCGCATTAGAAATAGTTTGCTTACGTGCTCTCTTTTTGCCTTGAGTATGTAAGATTTCTTTTTCTACTAAAATAACTAATTTTTCATCAGGTAATTCAAAACCAGCTGCTAAGTTTCCAGTTTGAATTTGAACCTCACCTGTTAACAGTTTATTACTATTATTAATCACCGTTGGAATTTCAAAATCTAAAAAGAGATTTTCGATTTTTTCTGTTCGCTCTTCATTGTCTGCTAAAACAACCACAGTATGTTTTTGCTTACGCCATCTTTCAATCTCAGTTTTAAGAAGTGGCATTTGACCGAAAAATTGTTGCATTGTTCGGTACTCAAAGGGATGAATACTAGAAAATCTTAAATTTCCCATTCCTTTTTGGAATAATGAAAAATACGTTTTACTTTGCTTAGCGCCTTTTAAAATACTTCTAAAGTCGCCGCCTAATTCATGGTTTTCAAAATAGACGCCCTCTTCAAGTTTTAGCGTTACCCACTCGGCTTCTTCTCGTAATAACTCGCGCTCACTTTCAACTTGACGACTGTAATCATCTACTAAAATAAAATCATCTGCACCTAAATAATCAGTTAAGAAAAACTTATCTTCATACAGTAAATCTGTATACATTTTAACTTCTTCTGTTGGATGACCTTGGGCCCATTCTTCCACTAAGTAACTAAAGTGAGCCGAAATACGCTCCTTATCCTCACCTGGTGCCATTTTTTCTAATTTTTCAGCTGCTAATTTTTCTAAGCGCTCACTACCACTAATTAGCTCTTCTTTTGTTAGTGGTGTGTCCATAGCAGGTGTCACTAAAATCTTATCAATCTCACCAATCGAGCGCTGGGTTTCCACATCAAATAAACGTAGTGATTCAATTTCATCATCAAATAAATCAATACGTACAGGATATTCACTTGTTAGTGGGTAAATATCAATAATGCTTCCCCGAATACTAAACTCTCCCGGTTTGCCTATCATTTGCTCTTTTTGATACCCAATTAGAACTAAAGTTTCTGCCAAAGTACTTAAATCTAAAATCCCGTCTTTTTCAAAAACTAAGGTTTGTTTTTGCCAATTCTCAGGATTTGGTAAATAACGACGTAAACCAGCTAATGATGTCACTAAAATCCCTGGTTCATCACTGACTAAAAAGTTTAAGGCATTGATTCTATCTGATAAAGCTTCAGGTGAAGAAAAAGACATCTCAACAGCTGCTACTTCATCAACTGGAAAATAATGTAAGTACTTTTCTTCTATTATATGTTGCAGATCATCTATTAATTTACTGCCATAGTATAAATTGGGAGTCACAACTAGTATTTTATTTTCTTTAGCCAGCAAAGTTCCCATAGCTAATGTTTTAGCAGAACCTGCCAGTCCAGTGATTAAATGTGAAGACTCTTTGGTTAATTGCTCTTGCCATTCTTTTACTTTGGCACTTTGGCTAATTCGACCAACTAGTGCTTGATTCAAATACATACTAGATCTCCTTTTCTTATTTTTTTGAGTTAAACTGATTCATGGTATTTACAAAATCATGGCCACCTGCCCAATAAAGTGAAGCTTCTGCTGATAACTGAACAGCTTTTAACATCTCTTCATGGGTGTCTTTTGGAAATGTACTTAACACATAAGACACGACTTCCTTACCATTTTTCGGGCGATCAATGCCAACTTTAATACGGTTAAATTCATTTGTCCCTAAATGAGCAATCAAACTTTTGATTCCGTTATGACCACCAGCGCTACCTTTTTCTCTTAAGCGAATACGGCCAATTGGTAAATCTAAATCATCATAAATCACTAAAATATCTTCTTCAGATAAATTATAATAATCCATTAAAGGTCTGATTGAGCGACCTGATTCATTCATAAATGTTTGCGGCTTAGCTAGGATAATTTTTTCTCCATTTAAGAAAAATTCAGCTGTATCTGCTTCAAACTGAGTCTTGTTAAACTCAACTTTTTCTTGATACGCGATTTCATCTAAAGCTATAAAGCCAATATTGTGTTTTGTTCCTCGGTATTTACTTCCTGGATTACCAAGTCCAACGATTAATTTCATGGTTAATCTCCTCTAAATTTTTATATTTAATTAAGCAGAAAATATCTGCGCACATACTTGTGCCCAGATTTTAGATTAGTATATCATATTTTAAGCACTTTCATTAAAATAAAGGCTATTTCCTAGTACTTTTAAGTTTATTTAAACTATTTTTAGTAAATTCATTCCAAATGACTTTGTTATTTTTGAGTGTTATAATAACACAAAATAAATTAACAAAGGAGAGGTATCTTTATGATTAAAACAAATAGCGAACATCAAAAAATCATCGTGGTTGGAAATGGCGCTGTGGGTTCGAGCTATACTTTTGCTTTAGTAACACAAAACATTGCCCAAGAAATCGGGATTATTGATATAGATAAAGATAAAGCTGAGGGAGATGCTATTGATTTATCTCACGCTTTAGCCTTCACTTCACCTAAAAAAATCTATGCTGCTAACTATTCAGATTGTCACGATGCTGATATTGTTGTCATTACAGCTGGTGCGGCACAAAAACCTGGTGAAACACGTTTAGATTTAGTTAATAAAAACCTTAAAATTTTCAAAAGTATTGTAGAAGAAATCGTTGCATCTGGTTTTGATGGTATTTTCTTAATTGCTACAAATCCAGTAGACATCTTAACTTACGCCACATGGAAGTTCTCTGGTTTTCCAAAACACAAAGTAATTGGTAGTGGAACTTCTCTTGATTCAGCTCGCTTCCGTCAATCGATTGCTGAATTAGTTGGTGTCGATGCTCGTAACGTTCATGGTTATATTTTAGGTGAACACGGAGATACTGAGTTTCCAGTTTGGTCTCATGCTAACGTGGCTGGTCTTCAAATCTATGAATGGGTTAAAGACCATCCAGAAACAGATGAAGAAGAATTAGTTAACTTATTCTTTAACGTGCGAGATGCGGCTTACACGATTATTGAGAAAAAAGGTGCTACTTTCTACGGTATCGCAGTTGCCTTAGCTCGTATTACAAAAGCTATTTTAAATGATGAAAATGCTGTTCTACCATTATCTGTTTACTTAAACGGACACTACGGATTAGAAGATATCTTTATTGGAGCTCCTGCGATTGTTAACCGTCGCGGTATTCAAAATGTTATTGAAATTCCTTTAACAGATGCCGAAAAAGAAAAATATCATTACTCAGCTGAAAAGCTAAAAGAAGTAATGGACACAGCTTTCGAACAACTAGAAAAAGAAGACTAAAATAAAAGAAGAACTGTGACGAAATAGGTCACAGTTCCTTTTTATTTTTCTCGGTATACAGTGTAACAGAATTAGCTTCTACGGAAATAAGCTGTAAATCACCAAAAATTAAAGAACAATTTTCGTGATTCCCTTCTTATTTCTTGAAGCTAAACACTTCTGTCACAACCTTTTTATTCATACCATTTAGTTGTTTCAATTAACATCACATGGCGAATTAGATCAAAAGGAACTTTAGTTTCGTTAATATAAAGTCCTGTTTCATCGTAACCTTCAATAAATCCAAAAATATCAGGTAAAAAATCACCTTCAATATCCTTCATATTTAGTTGAATACTGACTTGTTGGTATTTAAATAAAGCATAGTCGATTAACTGATACATATCACTCTCTGCCATTTCGTCTTTTCCGGCAATTACTGCGTAGCGATTGTTTCGGTCTTTTTCAATACTTGCCGTATGCTCAGATAAATAAAAACCATTGTACTTCATCATGCCACGATCTTCATAATAACGATTTAATTCCATGTAATTCCCTCCATTCCGCCAGCGTGACCGCCAACTAAATTTGAGCGATTAATTGCTGTTGCTCCCTCCATCAAACTACTCGCATGAACAATTGAACCAAAGCCATAATTTCGCCTAATTTTATCTACTGCTTTATCTAAAACATACGTAGAAATAACTTCTTCTGGTTCTTCAAATAAATTCAGTTGTAATGAATAGTCGTCTGTTAATTTTGAGCAATGGACACCTAAATTTCTAACAGCTGCACCTTTATAAAATTTATCAAATAATAATAACGCATGAGCCACAATTTCTTTAGATAGATTCGTACTTGGAATTTTCATTTGCCTAGAAAATCCAGACTCACCTTCATTTCTAGAGTAACCAACAGAAATATGAATACACTCTGTTTTTACACCTTGGTTTCTAAGTCTTGCTGCGACTTGTTCTGCCATCTCTTTTAAAACAATTTTCGTTTCAGCGCTATGAACATAATCCTTCATTAACACCTGACTATTACCAATACTTTTAGATTTAGCTACATGTCTATCAGAAATATCCGTCCGATCAATACCCCAAGCATGCGCAACTAACTGTTGTCCCATAACACCCATAGCATCTTTCATATAGAAAAAATCATAATGAGCTAAATCATAGATTGACTGAATCCCTTTACGTTGCAATCTGAGCTCAGTTTTTTTGTTGATACCCCAAAAATCAGTCATTTTAGGGATTTTCCAAACTGTATTGGGGACATCTTCATAGTGCCAAGTAGCAATCATATCCTGATTTTCTTTAGCGGCATTATCTAAAGCCAACTTACTAAGCAACATATTATCCCCAATACCTATCGTGCAATAAAGACCTAGCTTTTGAAAAATTTCTTTCTGGAATCGTCTAGCAAACTCATACGGCGTGAGATTGAATAATTTTTGTGAGGCGTTTACCCTGACAAAAGTTTCATCAACTGAATAAATCCAAATATCTTCATCTCCTACATAACGTCTGAAAATAGCATTAATTTCCCTATTTTTTTCTAGATATAAATTCATTCTTGGGGGAACAATCATTAAATCTTTATGATAAGGGATTTCATATTTTCTAGTAACATTAGTAATGCCTAGTACTTTCTTAGCCATGGGTGAAGCAGATAAAGCCAAACCACCAGGCTGATCTTCTCCACTCATTACAACTAATAAAGCTTCTGATGGATCTTCTCCATGCTCCACACACTCAACGGAAGCATAAAAAGATTTCATATCAATACAGAGAATCGCTTCACGTTTTTCCAAATCGTAATTAAAATATTGTTGATTATTAAATCCCACAACAATACCTTCTTTCAAAATATCTTTATAACCACATTATACGAATGTACGTTCGCTTTGTAAAGCGAACAAACAAAAAAATCATCTAAGAATTTTTGCTTAGATGATTTATTCCATTTTGATACACCCTAATCACACATTTTAAAACCTATTAAATCTATTATCGTATTTGTATAATTGAAGTACACCTATAATTTGCTTTTAAAAGATATAAATAAGTGAGCCTAAACTCTTAAAATACTTAATGAGGTCACCTTATTTTTTACATATTAAAAAAGATTTAGTACAGTTTTCATTTATTTAATTTAAACTTCATCTTTTCTAAAAATAATTTAGAAATATTAGAAAAAGAAGTATCTTTTTTCCATACAATATTAACATGTGATGTAAGTTTTGGAGAAAGCTCTACAAAAGTTAGATTAGTACCATTTGTATTTATAATGCCATCTATACAAAGTATTGCCGTATTACCAATACTGCTCAATAAAGAAGCGTTATAAAGTAAATTATAGTGACCTATAATATTTAAGCTACTGCTATTTTTTCCAAGCCAATTTGAAAATTGATTATTAGTAAGGGATTGACTGGAATTAAAAAGTGGTGTTCCACATAAGTCCTTGGCAGTTACACCTGAATAACTAGCTAGAGGGTGATTAGTATTGACTAAAATTCCCCATGTATCTGATTGTGGAAGTTGAATAAAATCATATTTTTCTTTTTCCACAGGATCAATAACTAGTCCAAAATCAAGAAGCCCACTATCTATTTTTTCTAAAACATCATCAGAATTACCACTAAAAAAATGAATCATGATATCAGGATACTCAGTGATTATTTCCTCCACAACTTCAGTAATATATTTAAAAACAATAGTTTCCCCACCACCAATCGACAAAGTTCCTCCTAAAATTTCATTAGCTTTTAAATTAGCTTCAGTTTGGCTAACAAGAGAGAGGATTTCTTCACTTCTTTTTTTCAAATAAATACCATCTTCAGTTAAAGTAATAAACCGATTTCCTCTAATAAATAATGTGACACCTAACTCTTCTTCTAAATCTTTGAGTTGTTTACTTAAAGCTGGCTGACTTATGTGAAGTACTTCAGCTGCTCTACTAATTGTTTTTTCTCTAGCCACAGTTAAAAAATAGTTTAGAACACGTAAATCCACAATATCCCTCCTAGTATATGTAAAAGTTATAGTTGCATATTCTATATAAGTATTATTCATTTTAATTTTAACAAGCTATAGTTAAATTAACAACAACACAGGAGGTAAGATTATGACGATTCAAAATAAAGTAGTAGTGATTACTGGAGCATCATCTGGAATAGGGGAAGCAACTGCAGTTCTATTAGCTAGAAAAGGTGCTAAATTAATATTAGGAGCACGCCGAGAAGAACAATTAAAATTATTAAAAAATAAAATCAATATAGAAGGAGGAGAAGCATTCTATTTGGTGACAGATGTGACTGAAAGAGAAGATAATACAGCTCTTATCAATTTAGCAAAAGAAAAATTTGGAAAAGTTGATGTCTTATTTCTTAATGCAGGCCTAATGCCCAATTCACCATTATCAGAATTAAAGTCTCATGAATGGAAACGAATGATCGATGTGAATTTAATGGGTGTATTAAACGGAATAGAAGCTGCACTTCCAGAATTTATCAGTCAAAAATCAGGACAAATTATTACAACTTCATCAGTAGCTGGTTTGAAAGCTTATCCTGGAGGAGCTGTTTACGGAGCTACAAAGTGGGCAGTAAGAAACTTAATGGAAGTCCTAAGAATGGAATCAGCACAAGAAGGCACTAATATTAGAACTTCAACGATTTATCCAGCCGCAATAAATACAGAATTATTAGAGACAATTAGTGGTAAGGAATTGTCTGAAGAATTTCAAAAAATGTATAAGAAATATGGTATTTCTCCAGAACGAGTTGCTAATGTTGTGGCTATTGCAATTGACCAACCAGAAGATACAACCATAAATGAATTCACTATAGGACCAGCTAATCAGCCGTGGTAATAAAGGAGAGTATAATCATGGAAAAATCACTATTAGAAAAGATAAAAGGTAAAGAAATATTACGAAACTCTAAAGAATATGAAGAGATACACTCAAAAAAGAAAGATAATGAGCAGCTAGTTATGGAACTAAATAGTCAATACCGAGATTCTAAAGAAGTTAATAACTTATTAAGCAAAATTACTGAAGTAGTAATAGATGATACTGTTCGTATATCATTACCTTTTTACACTGACTTTGGGAAACATATTAAGTTTGGGAAAAATATCTTTATTAATCAAAATGTAACGTTTGTAGACCTTGGAGGAATTATTATTGAAGATGATGTATTAATTGGACCGATGACACGATTAATCACAGTTAATCACTTAATAGAGCCATCTGTCAGAAGAGGATTACTTGTTAACTCTATTCGAATTAAAAAAAATGCTTGGTTAGGGGCAAACGTAACAGTACTTCCTGGTGTAACTATAGGAGAAAATAGTGTTGTATCAGCAGATTCAACTGTAACAAAAGATGTTCCAGATAACGTCATTGTCGCAGGAACACCTGCTAGAATAATCAAATCTATTACATAAAGTGACTAATCTCATCAATACTACTAGTAACAAAAAAACAACCAACATAATTATATGCTAGTTGTTACCACTTGAAACACCTATAAAAATGATTTCAAATATCTACCGAATTAATACAATCTAAGTTGACATAGACCTGTATACATGGAAGTTCTATTGTATAAGGTCTTTTTTCATTATTAAGTCTGTTTGTTCATCTTGCCCTAACACAAATATATGTTCATCTATGACTTTAAATCCCATTTTTTCATAGAATTTTAGGGCATTCTTATTATGTTCCCATACCCCTAACCATATTGAGTCCTTTTCTTTAGATAAGGCAAAAGCTATTGCATGTTGAATTAGTGCTTTCCCTGTCCCTTTACCTTTACACTCAGGTAATATATATATTCTTTCAACCTCTAAACTATTAGATAATAACTTTTCAGATTGAGCCTCATTTATATTTAATTTCAAATATCCTATAACTCTTTCATTATCAATAGCGAAGAAGAAAAATGAATTTTTATTAGATAATTCTCCTGCCAACTTTTCATCAGCATAAGCTGATTCTATATACTTAGAAATATCTTCTTCTGAATTATCTTTACCAAATGTATCGAGGAATGTCTCAGTGCTTATTTTTTTCAATTCTTTTAACTCTTTAATTGAAACTTCTTTTATTTGAATCATATAAATTCTCCTTCTTTTGATACAAAAAAAGAAAAACTAACAATTCCTTCTATGACCTATCGGAATCACTTGTTTTTCTTTACTCGGTAGCAAATTTTTATTTTATTAGAATTTATACTATCATAATTTATTTTCTCATTCAAATAATCTATTTATACCAAAAAGCTTCATTTAGTTCCATCATATTTTTTATTTATGAAATTGTTATCGGTACATTATCAAGATAGATAAAACGGTTATCATAACCATTCACAAAATCTACAAGTCAAAAAAATCATCTAAGAATTTTTACTTAGATGATTTATAGTTGGTTCAATTAAACATTAAATACATTAAAATAGCCTGATAAAAAACCTACTAAGAGACAAAAAATAGTAATCCCGATAGCTATCATTATTTTTTTACTTGTCCATTTCTTAGCTGGAATACCTTTAATTTCTTTCACTTGCGATTCAAAGTAAAAAGATATAGCTGAAGTTAAAAATAGTAAACCAGAAACAGCTAACAAATTAATCATATTATCTTCAACAATAGAGCGATACATTAAAAACAACAATAGAAATAAATTTAAATATTGTACAACCGACCATTTATACAACCTTGTTAATTTTTCTTTTTTCTTAATATCTTCCACAATATCAGATCCTTTCAATAATACTTTATCTAAGGATAAATTGTAGAATGTTGCAATATCGATTAAGCTATCAATATCAGGTAAAGTTTTACCATTCTCCCAGTTCGAAATTGTCTGTCTTGTAACAAATAATTTTTCACCAACTTCTTCTTGGGTTAAATTTAACTCTACTCTTTTTTCTTTTAAAACTTCTCCTAATCTCATTCATCATTCTCCTTTTTATCACTACCTAAATTATTGCTGACTTATCTATTTTTCTCTATCTACTAGCTTTTACATAGCTGTTTTTTGACGTAAAAGGTCTTTAACATGCTGATATAGATAGGTTTTTCTAATCATTATTCATTATAACAAGTTTTTAATAGTTCTTTGAATTAAAAAATATTCTAGATATCTAACTATTCAAAAGCCTGCTAAATCAACAAGTGCAATTATTTTCCATCGACTTTTTTCCTAGAGTGTAATACATTGGATTGAGAATAAACAATAAAAACATTAGATTGTAGGGGAAGATAAGTGAAAATAAGTCAGGTATTAAAAGACAAAAGAAAAGAGTATGGATTCAATCAAGAAGAGTTAGCTGAAAAAATTTTAGTCTCTAAAAAAACTATTTCTAATTGGGAAACCGGAAAGACAACTCCTGATTTAGAAAGTCTACTTCGATTATCAGATTTATTTAACTTATCTTTAGATGAATTGATAAAAGGAGATAAAGAAATTATGGAAAAAATAAAAAAAGATACGGATACAGTTACTAGTAATAAAAAAATAGCTTTAATCATTATGAGTTGGACTATCATTTATGGGCTTATATTATTAGCTGAATTATTTTTAGATTTCCCTAAAGTGACAGATCCGTTTGTAAATGGACTGTTCATTTTATTAGGATTAGCTGTTGGGTTATACTTTTTCATCAAGACTAAGTTTGAATATATGCTTGAAAAAATTGATATTAATCTGATTTTAAAAGTTATCTTTTTACTATTGATAGCTATTGTTGTTTTTTCAGTATCATCATTTTTAAATAAATTAATAGATGTTACTTGGCAACAAAATATAATCAAAGTTATTTCAACGATGTTAGTTGCTTTAATTGGCAAAAGCATTTTCAAAAAAGCTGACAATTAATGTTTATCTAAATTTTTAAAAAAAGGATTGCTAAAATGGAAAAGCTAAATCTAAAAGTGACAATTGATAGACCAATCGGCTATATTGACTCCTTTAATAATATTTATCCTATTAACTATGGCTTTGTTCCTGGTATTATAGGTGGTGACGGTGAAGAGCAAGACGTTTATGTAATTTCCAAAAAAGTAAATAAACCTTTAAAAGAATTTGAAGGCGAATTAATTGCTATCATTAATCGGAAAGATGATGTTGAAACTAAATGGGTTGTCTCAAGTGTTGGTGAGCATTATTCAGCTGAAGAAATAATGGAAGAAGTACATTTTATTGAACAATACTTTGACTCAGCTGTTGAACTAATTAATTAACCTATCAGACTGGAGGGTATTTATGAAAAAAATTATTTTGATTGGCTCAGGTGGAGCTGGTAAATCTACGTTAGCTAGAAAATTAGGTGACAAATTAGATATTGATGTTTTTCATCTAGATAAACTACTGTGGAAACCACATTGGGAAATGACAGAAAGAGAGTACCAAATCGAGGTCCAAAATAATTTACTCAAAAAACCCTCATGGATTATCGATGGTAATTACGGCGGCACTTTAGATATGAGAATAGAATCAGCTGACACTATTATCTTTTTAGATCGCAACCGATTTGTTTGTATCTATCAAGTTCTAAAAAGAGTCAAAGAGTTTAACGGAATAACCAGACCTGATATGCAAGATGATTGTCCTGAAAAACTTGATTTTGCTTTTTTAAAATGGATTTGGAACTTTCCTAAAAAACAAAGAATTGAAATTATAAAAATGCTAGAAAATGTTCCTAACTCTAAACAGATAATTATTTTAAAAAATAAAAAACATATTCAACATTTTTTAGAATCAACTGTATGACTCAAAAAGCAGAACCTCAATTTAAAAAGGTTCTGCTTTTTGATTAATTTATTTATTTTTCTCGTAACCACTAGCTAAAAGAATTTTACTTACTTCGTCATAGCTATAATAATCTTTTTCAATATCTAAATTATAAAGATTACCTAATTTGGGACCTTCGCCTTTGACATCTCCTGTAGAAATAATTTCCACTTCTTTATCTTTGTAAATTATCTCTATATCCGAGTCATCCATGTTCATCTCAGACAGATACTCTTTTAATTTACTCTCAGCTTCATTTTTATCCTTAGCATTAATTGTGATGTAGCTTAGAGTTGTTTTTACTTTGACAGAAACAATCTCATCCTTTTTATGAGTTAAAGTAATTTCAGACTTGTTACCAGGGTCATCTTTAATAAAAGTATCCGTTGAATTTGAACCACATGAAACTAGAATGACTATCAGCAACATTGGAAAAATAATTTTTAACAGCTTTTTCATAATTAACACCCCTTTAATGTATTTATTCTATTATACATTAAAACGGCAGGATATAATTAGTGCCCTCAAAAAGAAAATTTTGGAATTCTATTTTATATAGAGTCTATTCTACAGAGGACAGGTAGCTATTTTCTTGTTAATAAATCATAATAAAGTTAACAACAAGGAGGCTCTCTAATGAAAATTGAAGATAAAATAAAAACTTATAGAAAAGAAAAAGGTTGGACACAAAAAGAATTGGCAGAACTACTTCACTTGTCAGACAAAACTATTTCCAGTTGGGAAACGGGAAGAACATATCCTGATCTAGATAATTTAATACAATTAGCAGACCTTTTTGAATTGACACTGGATGAATTGATAAGGGAGGACAAAAAAATGATTAAAAATTTAGATAAAAAAATTAAAAGAAGTACCTATACATTACCAGTCATAATTATTGGATTAGTTTTGATTGTGTTAATCACTTATATGACTTTGTCGCCTAATAGTTTTTCTGGAACAATTATGATGTGGCTAAGTGCGATAGTGAGTGTTGGATTAACAGTTTTTGTATTAAAGATGCTTTACGATATTTCTAAAAAATAAATTAGTATGTAATTCTATTCTAAAAATACTTAATCTGCATAAAAACAAAAACACACAGACTAATTTGGTCTGTGTGTTTTTGTAGGTCTACATACGAAATAGCTCTCTTTATTAATGGGGTGTCAGCTGAGATTTATTTTTTATCAGTAGTTTAAGGACTCATTAAATATTGTGGGATTTAGGGGATCGGATTTAACTACTGAAAATAATATCTCAATTTTTATCATATCTACTAATAAAAATAATACTAGAGCTACTCTCTATCCTTTTATAAATGAATAAAGACTATTTACCACCTGAAGAGTGATGACTCTCTATTCAATATTATTATACTTCTATGATACTCAAAAAGAGAATTTAAACTTTTATTTTTCATAAATGACTAAAATCAGCTCATGGATGTTAAATATTACTCCCAAAATAGGGTTTATTTCCGAACATAGCACAATAAATATTGTCTACCATTTAGAAAAATTAGTGAAAGGAAAAAAAGAACACCTAAAAAGAAGACCTTTTATTTTTTTAGTTTTTGACTATGTAACCCTAGTATTACCAAGGCGATACAATTCGTGTCAGCTTATTTTTTCAGTTCCACAAACACTCGCTAGGCTTATTTCTACTCTTCTGCAAATAATAGCAGCAAGAGGTGAGCTAAATGGAAAATTCTAAACAATTAACTATCAACTACAACATGGTCAGTTTTCTACAATTTATATTTTCAATTCTCGTTATCGCTCTACATTGTACGAGAATTTTTAATAATGACATTCTACATTTTGTCCAAAAAAGCTTTTTTAGTAGAATGGCTGTGCCCTATTTTTTATGTCATCAGCTTTTTTTATCACGCTAAAAGCAGAAATTAATCCTAATTATTGGAACAACTATTTAACCAAAACTATCAAAATTTATTTACTTTGGTCCCTACTTTTTATCCCTTACGGTATGACCTATTTTTATAAAATGGACCTCCCACATTTATTTATTCTAATCGCCATACCTGTTGCCCTACTCTATACAGGAATCTGTTATCATTTATGGTACATTCCCGCTCTTTTATTTGGCAGTTTACTGACTAATAAATTAATTAAATATCTCGGCTATCTAGGTACATTTTTGATTTGTTTTGCTCTCTATTTTTTTGGTTCTCTAGAAACTTATTCGACTGTTATCAAAGATACTTTTTTAAATTCTTTTTATCTATATTATAAATCCTATTTTTTTACTACTCGAAATGGGTTCTTTTTTTCACCAGTTTATATTTTTTGGGGACTCTTTTTGTTTCAATTTTATGATTTGATTCAAAAAAGAAATCCAAAACTTTTATTAAGTATCTCAACGCTCTTATTTATTGTTGAAGCAATCTCTATTTTTTATAATCAAGGTGATGATAAAAATTTTTATCTCATGCTAATACCTTTTACAGGTTCTTTATTTTATTGGTCCATAACAACTCATATTTTTAGACAATTCAATTGCACCAAATTAAAACAAATAAGTATCTTATTCTTTTTTCTACATCCTGTTTTTATAGAATTATTTCCATTTGTCTTTTACTTTTTATCTCCTGATAATAATTTTTTTGGTTTACTTCGATTTATTTTTACTATTTTTATGTGCTTAACCTCATTCTATTTACTAGAAAAAATAAAAATAAGTTTTAAAAAGAAGGAAACCAATTTAATAAAAAAAGAGTTAAAAAGCTGATATATCAGTATGCCAAGAATCTGAGCATCGGAAAAACAATGCTTTTCTCCCACTCCCAATAACTTGTCTAGTATAATAAAAGACGTTCTCTTATAGTGAGACTAAAGAAAGAAGGTTTTAATTATGAAATTTGGTGAACGTTTAAAAAAATTAAGAAATGATGCTAATGAAACACAAGAAAGTATCGCTAATAGATTACATGTTTCAAGGCAAACTATTTCTAATTGGGAAAATGAAAGAAGTTATCCTGATATTGAAATGTTAATCAAATTAAGTAATTACTACAATATTTCTTTAGATCAACTATTAAAGGAGGATGTAGTTATGGAAGAAAAAGTTATTGAGGATGCGAAGAAAAAAAGAAGGTATAGAAATATCATTTATATTGGAACATCTCTCATTATTATTTTTACTATTATTAATTTAATTTGGTTATCAGGTATTTGGTCAAAGGAAAAATATTTAACTCGTTACTGGGAAACTACTACTATGGTTCAAGACTATCCCGATGGAATAAACGGCCCTAAAGAAACCTCGATTTATGAAAAACAGGAAGGAAATGTTCATCTCGTGATTTCCAAAGAATCTTATCAATCTAAATTCAGAAATGATTATTTAAAATTTAAGAAAAAGCCAATTATTATGGCCGCACATATTACTAAGAATGAGGAAACTGAGGAAATAATAAATACTATCTATGTTAATGAAGAAACTTTCTTGGTTTATGTTCCTTTTAAGAATTTTATGGAACAACCTTTAGTTCAGCTAGATAGTAACATGAAAGTTTTAGAAAAAGGTGGTCCTCTTCCAATTGATGTTCCTGTCACTTCTTTTGCCAGCCCAGAGATTATAACTGAAGCCAATAAATTTCTAGAAAAAAATAAAAATCAACTGACAGAAATCAAACAAGTTGCTGATAATGAATATAAGAAAATGAATAAGTTGTAAAAATAATCCTATTTAACGAAAATAATAATCTTTTTATTTTAATTCACGTCCTATTAAACTCATTAAACATACAATTAATAGATAAAAAGTCTAAAACATGTTATAATAGAGGTAGAAGGGACGGTTTTAATATGTCTAAAACGTTGATTAAGATAGGTTCAGTTATTGATTATCCCACAGTTCACGATGAGCAAATCGCAGGTGAAGTAGAACTAATACTCGAAAATACTGTGATGGTTAGAGATTTTGAAGATGATACACATTTGGTACTGAAAAGTACGCTAACAGAAGATGGTCTCTCTGTTGATGAGCAGACTTTCATACCTAGAACGAGATTTAGTAGACGTTAATTCATATTAATTATAAACTCAGTACTTGTTACTGAGTTTTTTTATTAACAAATAAATGAGGTGAAATAAAAGTGACTATTTCTTTTAGAGAATTTAATCCAACTGATACTAACTTTTTAAAACAATTATTAATTGATTCGTTTAATTCTGATAGCGAACTAGCTTTTGGAGATGGCATAAAAATGGGGCCTCCTGGTTATGATAACGGCATTTTAGCGACTAACATTATTAAGGACACTAACTTCTTAAAATTAATTATATTAAATCAAAATCATGCTTGTGGCATTTTAGTTTTCACTCTCGGAACTCCTAATGTAATAAACTATTTTTGTTTAGATCCACATTTTATCGGAAAAAATATTGGTAGCTCTGCGTGGCAATTAATCGAAAAAGAATATTCTGGAACTTGGCAATTGGAAACTCCAGATTTTTCTTTAAGAAACCATCACTTTTATGAAAAAAATGGTTTTACAAAAATAGACGAAAAAATTTATACTCCAGATTCATCTTCATTTATTTATATGAAGGAAATCTAATCTGATAACAATAAAAAAACCACTAGCTCGTAGCCAGTGGTTTAAAAAGGAGTTGGTTTTATCTACTTTGGAGGAGTAAATAAAATGAAAAAGTTTGTTAGGGTTGTTTTGTTGGTATACATATATAATAACCACTAAATAAGAAGAAACATATAACCAACTATTCCTTTTTTGTGAAGAAATAATTAAGATACTCTTAAGCTAGTTTTATTTCACTGGTACACAAAATTCACAACGTCCATTTTCTACTAATTCTTTTTTGTATCTTTCCATAATAAAACGAGATTCATCATAATGGATGCCTTGTTCTTCATAAAATGCTGCTGTTGTTAACTTTTGCCAAAGTTCTGTAACAGCTTTTTCTGTGTGACTGGTTTCAATGATGGCATAATCTCCGGCAAGTAGCTCTCCTTGCTGTAATTCTTCTGATTCCACTTGTTTATTCGTTATAAACCCTACATCGTAAATAGCCTTATCTATTGTTTCTTTCACTTGAGGAATACCGTAAATAACAGTCTGACTATCCATTATATTTTGATTTTCTACAATCTCTTTTAATTTAGCCATTAATTGATAGTTTTCCACGCCAAAAGCACCCACCCTTCTCAAATAATAAAAGGGTTGATTCTGAATTTTTTCTATTATCATATATAACGCTCCTTTGATTGTTATTCTAGGATAATATTGATCAATGATTACCTGAAATCATCATAAGATGTACTAAAATGAAAAACAATACCACTTTTAAAAGTATTTCACTTTTCAGTCTAAATAACAAAAAATGTCTAATTTTACTGATACTATTCGATTCTTTCAGAACATATGAGCAGATATTCTTGTATTTATTGCCTTTTATGTTACAATATTGTTACAAAAAAAATTGTACAAAGGAGTTCATTTATGAGCAAGAAACGATGGCTACTAATTCCCCTGGTAATTTTATTAATCCTAGTGATTGTCTACTGTTACCAAGCCATTCATTTTCAAGATAAATTTCTGAATAAAACAATGATTGGGAAAACAGATGTTAGCGGACTAACAACAAAAGAGGCAATTGCAAAACTTGAAAAAACAGCTGATGATCAAGTTTTTCATGTGATGCTTGATGGAAAAGAATGGAAAAGCATTCCAAAGGCCGAACTTGGAATGGAATATAACGTTGAAGAAACAGTTAATAAAGTTATGGCTAACCATAACTCTTGGGCTTGGTTTATGCCTTATTTTAAAGCTCCAGAAAATGTAGCAATTGCTACTAAAGGTGCTGATGAAAAAGCTGTTGAGAAAAAATTAGTGGAACTGAAAAAAGATGTTGATGCTTTAAACAAAGATCGCACGCCTTCTGCTAATGCCTCTGTAGGCTTAAAGGATGGTAAATTCCAAATTATTCCTGAGGTTCAAGGGAACACTATTGATACGAAAGAATTAGTTGCTGCTGCTAAAGCAAGTATGACTGGTGGCGAACCAAACATTGAGTTAACAAAATATGTAACTAAGCCAACTATTTTAGCTACAGATGGTACGATTGAAAAAGAGATGGACCGAATTAATAAGATTGCTGATATTAACGCTTCATACTCAATTAATGGCCAAAATGTAGTTATTCCTAAAGAAAAAATCGCTACTTGGGTTACTTTTGATGATGGAGAACTTGGTTTAAAATATGACGCAGTCAGAGAATACGTAGCTGAACTTGGCGCAACTTATAACACAAGTACCAATCCATCTAAATTTAACAGTACTAAGCGTGGAGAAGTTTCTGTTCCTGCTGGTGCTTTAAGTTGGACGATTGCAACTGATACTGAAACTGAACAATTAATTGCTGCTATTTTAGCAGGTGAAGATTTCACTGGTCGTGTTCCTGCTTTTCAAGGAAGTGGCACACCTGGCTCACCACTAATTGGCAACAGTTATATTGAAGTTGATTTAGTTAACCAACATATGTGGTACTACAAAGATGGTGTCGTTGCTTTAGAAACTCCTGTTATTACAGGAAAACCTAAAACACCTACGCCTCCTGGTGTCTTCTATGTTTGGAATAAAGAACGTAATGCAATTCTAAAAGGTGAAGACTATGCAAGTCCTGTAGACTACTGGATGCCAATTGATTGGACTGGTGTTGGAATTCACGATTCACCTTGGCAAGCTGAGGGTTCTTATGGTGGAGATTCTCACTTAACAGTTGGATCTCACGGATGTATCAACACACCACCTTCTGTCATGACAAAACTATTTAGTATGATTGATGTTGGAGTTCCTGTAGTTGTTTTTTAACATATTATCAATTAAAAAGCTGTGAGACACGCGTCTCACAGCTTTTTTTATATATTCAATTTATCCAATACTTTTTGTGGGACATTTTCTTTTGAAACTTCTTCCCATGTTTCTACATATCTTCCTTTAGTATCAAGTTTTAAAATAGCACCTTCTTTTAACTCATGACCTGCATAATAAGAAATATCATAAGCTTTTCCACTTTCACTGATTACTTCTTGATGATACATATAACCCCCTGGATTTTGTTTAACAGCTTTTGAACTATCTGTCACAACGTATGAAGGTTCTTCTTTAATTAATATATTAAAGCGGTCAAATACTTGTGCTAAATCATTGTCACTTGTTTGCTTACTATCTTTAATAACCATAGAACCTACAATTGGTGTCCCTACAGCTAATAAACCTAATGTAATCATTCCTAAAATAAATTTTTTCATCTCTATCTTCATTCCTTTTCATTTATTATCTACCTCTATCTTATAGAGTTTAGGTAAATAATAAAAACATCAGAAGTCTTTATTTTTACTCCTACTTTAGTTTTAAATCAATCTACTTCTTCTTTAAAAACATTTCTTTTGACAGAATAATTTTTATCCGTTATATTATGAAACATACCAAAGAATGTTTCACTAAAAAGGAAGGGGAACTAGAAATGAAACAACGATATGATGCTGAGCAGACAAAAGAAGAGATTCTTTTTGCTGCGGGACAACTTTTTAACGCCAAAGGATATAAACAAACTTCTATTCAAGACATTGTTGAGGAATTAGACGGCCTATCTAAAGGAGCTATCTATCACCATTTTAAATCAAAAGAAGCTATTTTAGATGAATTAATGAGACATTTTATGCCAAGTGAAGAAATTATTGAATCAGTTCGAGAAGATAATAGCTTAAGTGGCTTAGAAAAAATTCAAAAGCTCTTTTTACAAGGGATGTTTCATGAAGAGGTTCAAAAATATTTAGGTTTTTCTCCTGAATTAATCAAAGAACCTGTGCTTTCGTTGAAATACCTTAAGTTAACACAAGCTGTTTTTATTCCGGTAATGAGTGAGTTTATAGAAGAAGGTAATCAAGATGGCTCGATTAGTGTCCCACACCCACAACTTATAGCTGAAGTCGTTCTGTTTCTTCTAACAACTTGGTATAGTACAACCCTTTTTGATAGTGACATAGCAAATTTCTATCAAAAACTAGAAACATCTCAATACGTTTTAGAAAAAATAGGTGTCAATGTATTAGATGAAAGTGTTATAGCAAGTATTCAGCAAAAAATAATCGAAAGAACCGAGGAACTACAAGATGAAGAAAGCACTAAAAATTAGCCGAAATATCCTATTAGGTTTACTACTAGTTATTATTTTATTCCTAGGAGGAACTTATTTAAATAATCAGATTCGTCTAAAAAGCGAAGCTAAAAAAATAGAAGCTTACGGAGAACAGCTAGATGTTTTTGATGGCAAAATTAATGTTGTCCGCTCTGGTAGTGGTGAAGGAAAACAAAGTATTATTCTTTTTCCAGGATTTGGGACAGCCTCACCTCACTATGATTTTCTACCACTAACAACTAAACTAGAAGATGATTTTGAAGTTATCATTGTTGAGCCTTTTGGTTACGGATTAAGTACACCAACTAAGAGAGAGCGTACAATTGATAACATTGTAGAAGAAATGCATGAAGTTATTCAACAACTAGATGTTGAAAATTATGTTTTAGGTGGGCATTCTGTTGCTGGTCTTTACACAGTCAATTATGTGAATCGCTACCCTGATGAAAAAGTCGCTGCCTTTTTAGGAGTTGATACAAGTGTGCCAACTCAAAAAATGGAAATGATTAACATGAGCTGGTTTAACTTACTTAAAAAATCAGGTATTATGCGTTTAGTGATTGATGCCAATCCAGTTAAAGGATTAGGTGTAACAAAAGACAATCCAAACGTGGATCAAATGAGAATGGTCACTCTAAAAAATATGGATAACCCAACTCAAAATGTAGAGCTAGATTTATTACTTGAAAATTTTGAAGCAACTAAAGAGATGACTTTACCAGAAGATTTACCAACTCTTTTATTCGTAGCTTTAAATGACAGTCGTGATGACTGGGTATCAGAGCATGAAAAACAATTAGCCCAAGTTAAAACAGGTAAAATGGTTCAACTAAAAGGTGACCACTACTTACATCACACACAATCAGAAGCAATTGCTAAAGAAACCATTGAATTTATGAAAGAATTGAATAAATAATAGAAAAGGCTTGCCCATTTTAGGACAAGCCTTTTCTATTATTAAAAATTACCTTCAAATGGTTTCTTCAATGAACCAATAACAGTTTGTTTAGGTGTTAAATATTTTTGATAACCAATTAAGCCATCTTCAATGATTGAAAAAATTGTATAGCCTGTACGGTCAACAAAAATAGATTCATCAGGATACTCCTCTGTTCCAAAAGACATAGCTTCCGCCATATACTGCGTTTTCCCAGCATAAGAAGCTGTTGTTCCTTGATGAATATGGCCAACAAAAATCCCCATGATATCACTATTTCTAATGATTTCTTTAAATCCACCAGGTACTTCTGTTGAAATTCCTTCCTCTTCCCAAACAAGTGGATGATGTTGTAGTAATAGAGTTCCTTTTTCTGATGGCTCTGCTAAGTAATCTCTCAATTGTTCCATTTGCAACTCAGATATTTTACCTTCATGATGATCATCTTGAGCAGAATCTAGAGTAATGATACGCAGTCCTTTAAATTCCTGACAAGAAATGTACTCCTGTTTTTCATTGCCTGTAACGTTCATTGCCTCAAAGAAAATTTGTCGTCTATCATGGTTACCTCGACAGAAATAATAAGGAATTTCTGGTACGATATCTTCCCATAATTGTTTAAATAATTCATAGTCTTCTTTCTCGCCTTCATGAACTAAATCACCGGTCACAAAAGCAAAATCAATTTCCTCTTCCTTGATATCTTCAAGTAATTGCTTTAAACGGTCTACTGGATTATTTTCAGCATTAAATAATTCATTCATTAAAGCATTTCCTTTATAGTCAACACGAACGTGAGTATCAGATAAATGTAAAAATTTCATCAGTCATTTCTCCTTCTTTTAATTCAAATGGATAGCCTAAATTTTGAGTTGTTTCTTTTGAGAAAAAGTGTAATTTTTCAGTTGGAAAATCTAAATAAACTGTATCTCCTACATGCCATTTTCCTAAGTCACTTAAAACAATTATCTCCTCACCTGAAACAGAAATAGTTAGAGCATAGTGTTGCCCCATTAATTCTTTATATTCTATAACACCTCGAACATCTCCCTCGATTTTAGATAAGTGAATATTCTCTGGTCGAATACCTAAAACAAGTTCATCAGCTTGCTCTTTTAAGTAAGCTTCCCACTCATAGTCTAGAGGGATAGACTGTCCACCAATTAAATAATGATTTCCTCGAAAATTACCTGTTAAAATATTCATTCCTGGTGAACCAATAAAGGTTGCTGTAAATAGATTAGTTGGTCTTAAATAAACATTTAAAGGAGTATCAATCATTTGAATTTCACCTTCATTTAGTAAAACAATGCGATGTGCTAAGGTCATAGCCTCTATCTGATCATGTGTCACATAAACAAAAGTTTGGTTGTATTTATTATGAATACGAACTAACTCCATTCGCGCTTCTTGTCTCAAACGAACATCTAGATTAGATAAGGGTTCATCTAATAAAAAATAATCTGATCGTTTGACTATAGCCCTAGCTAAAGCTGTTCTTTGTCTTTGTCCACCAGATAAGTCTTTAGGTAATCGGTCCTTAAAAGGTGTTAAGGCAAGCATATCTAAAGCATCTACTAAACGCTTCTCAATCTCCTCACCCTTTACTTTATTAGCTTTTAAAGCAAAAGTAATATTATCAGAGACACTCATATGTGGGTATAACGCATAGTTTTGAAAAACCATTGCCATATCACGTTCCCCACATTCTTTATGATTGGCTAATTCATTGTCTAAAAAAATATCGCCTGTTGTGATTTCCTCAAGTCCAGCAATCATTCTCAATAATGTTGATTTACCAGAACCTGATGGCCCTAATAAGACTAATCGTTCTCCTGCTTGAATGTGTAAATCAATTTCTTTTAAGATAAGTGTGTCCCCGTATTTTTTAGAGGCTTTTATTAAATTAATTTCTTTTCCCATTGATTTCTCCTATTTAATCCCTGCTGATACAAAAGTCCCAATAATATAGCGCTGGAAAGCAATATATAACAGTAATGGTATCAACATGGTTATTAAACTAATCGCCATTGCTACTGTAAAATTAGTACCACCTTCTGAGCTGATATAAGTCTGCATTGCTAGTGGTAGTGTGTAACGTTCTGTTGATTTTAAAATTAAAACTGGCCATACAAATTCATTCCAAGAGGTAATAAAAAACCAAATTCCTGTTGATGTTACCGCATGTCTTGTTAGTGGAAATACGATTTTAAATAAAGTGTCTTTTTCTCCAATATTATCTAATTTAGCAACTTCAAATAATGATTTAGGAATCCCTCTCATTGTTTGCGTTAAAATAAATACACCGGCAGCATCTGCAAATTGTGGCAAGATAACACCCCAAGATGTATCAATTAAATTTACTTTTGAAACAAGTAAATAATTGGGAATCATAGACACTGTAAAAGGAATAAACAAAGTTCCAATAACAACTAAATACATTATTTTTTGGCCCTTTATTCTGTAGTAAGTAAAACTATAAGCCGCAAAAAAGGCAATTGTTAGTTTCACAACTGTAGTAATCGTTGCAATAAAAAATGTGTTCCATGTAATTTGAAGTAAGGGTAAATTTTCAAATAAATAAGTAAAGTTACTAATAGTAAAATCTTTTGGTATTAAATGAAGAACAGTGTGGTAAGCCTCTTTTAAGGATTTAAATGAATTACCACCAATAAATAGCATTGGATAAATAATTCCCGCTACCATGACAATAAACAAGAGATGCACACCGTAATTTCTTTTAGTTTTCATAATAAACTCCCTTCTCAAAGATTTTGAAAGTTACCACTAAAATAATGATAAACAATAGGAGTGTTATGACTGATATAGCTGAAGATTCTCCTACTTTATACATCTCAAAAGCTTTTTGATAAGAGTAATAAATTAAATTGGCACTTCCATTATTAGGACCACCCCTTGTAATAGTCTTTATAGGTGTAAAAACGTACTGCAAACCTTGAACAATTGTAATCACCAATAAATAGAGTCCTGTTGAGCTACTCATTGGTAGAACAATTTGTAAAAAAATTCTCCACGAAGGAATATTATCTAACTTAGCTGCTGAAATGATCTCTCTATCAATTCCAGCAATAGCTGCATAAATCACAATAAAGTTGTAACCAAAAACTTTCCACGCGGTAATACTTGCGATTATTCCAATAACCCAACCATTCAAATTACTCCACATTGGCATAGTTATTCCAAAGTTTTTTAGCATAATAGCAATTGGTCCTGATACAGGATTTAAAATCCATGTAAATACCATAGAAACTACTACTAAAGAAATGACAGCTGGTAAGAAAAAAATTGGTTTATAAAAATTTTTTCCTTTTTTTAATACCACGTCAGTTAAAAAGGCAATAATATATGGAAATAAACAACTTAAAATGACAAATAAAACTGTATATACTAAGGTATTTCCAAGTATTTTATGAAAAGTTGGATCTTTGAAAATAGTGATATAGTTATTTAATCCTACAAAATTTTTATTAGGTGACACCATATTCCATTCAAAAAAGCTTAAATAGATTGTATAAAAAAGAGGAAAAATAACGAAGATACCCAAAAGTAAAAAAGTAGGTATCAAATAAATGTAACCAAGGTAACTCTTTGTCTTACTCATCTAAATCCTCCAAAAAAAGAATGCTGGAATACTCATCCCAAGCATTCTTATTCTTTCTACTTCAATAATTCATTAATTTCATTTTGTGTTTCTTTTAATGTTTTATTTGTGTCACTACCTGATAAAATCTTGTCTCTCATATCCAATAATTTTTGTTCTGCTTCTAAACCTGATGAACCTGGGAAAGATGTCCAACTAACCATGTCTGCCATTTGTTCAATGGCTGGTGCCATCATTTTATTTTCTTCTAAAAATTGTTTTAAGCCATTTTCTGCTTCAGCCACATCTTTACGTGGTGGAACGTATCCTGTTCCTTTAGTCCACTCCGCCATTGATTCCACACTGTATAAATATTTTAAGAAATCCCATGTCGCTTCTTTTTTCTCTTTCTCTTTAGAAGTAACTGCAAGCATTGCTCCACCAGCTGCTAACTTAACTTCTTTACCTTCCCAACTTGGTGCCTTAACTGTTGTTACATCAAATTTAGCATTGCTTTGAATATTATTTCTTTGGGCAATTGTTGTAAATACCATTCCTACATTGCCATCAATGAAACTTTGAATCCCTTGCTCCCAAGGTAAATGAAGAGCTGACTCATCTTTAACTACCATATCTTGGTATAATTGATAAGCTTCTTCTCCTTCTTTTGATGCAAATGTTGCTTTACCATCTGTAATCATAGCTCCGCCATTACTTTCAACTAACGCTTGCATTGCCCAACTATCAGCTGGTTCTTGGAAATACAATCCATATTTGCCAGACTTTTCTTTAATGGTTTTTGCAAATTGCTGTACTTCTTCCCACGTCTTAGGCCCATTCTCATCAAGTCCAACTTCTTTCAAAATGTCCTTATTTAAATATAAAACTGGATTACTTATAGAATATGGAATGCCTACATAACCATCTTCTTTTTTCGCTAAATTCATAATATTATCTAAAAAGTTTTCTTTAAAATAATTACTTTCATCTGGACTAACTTCTTTAACTAATTTTTCAGGATCTGTATACTCAAAATTTTCTGAAAAATAATCTTTAAATGCCCAACCAACTTGTACAACATCAGGAGTCGTGTTTGAGGCAACTGACGCTTGTAGGTTTTGCATTAATCCTTTATACATATCTGGATTAAATTTCGCTACAACTTTGACCTTATCTTGTGATTGATTATAGTCATCAACTAACTGAGTAACTGTTTTTCCACCTTGAGTGTCTGCATTAACATGCCAATACTCAATCGTTACAGGATCTTTACTTGCTGCTTTTTCCTCTTTACCTTTAGAATCAGCTCCTGCTGTTCCACAAGCACTTAACATAACCAAACTACTGATTCCTAATGTAAATAACAGACTACGTTTTTTCATCATTTTCCTCCGAGTTCTTTTGATTAAATCATTTAATTGGAATAACTAATCCCGCACCCAGTATAGCTTTACAATGTTTAAAAGAAGTTAATTTTATGTAAATTTCAGTTAAACTTTCAACTGTTTTCAAAATAAAAAAGACTAACATAGATGTTAGTCTCAAATTGTTCTTAATAATTTATTTTTTATTAACTTCTTGCCATTTTTCATCAACCTCATTTAGAAAAGGCTCTAAAAAAGGTCTTTCTATATCTAGCTCCTTATTAAAAATCTTTTCAAATTCATATGAAATTGTTTGTTCTTCAATAGGTTGCAGTTCTTTTTTATATTTAAATTCTGAATCCAGGTGCAATGTTTGTCCTACTAAATCCCCATCCATCCAGTTAATATAAAATTTTTCTTTGTTACCGTCAAATTGAAGCATAACTTTATCTATAAAGGCTCTCTCTCCTCTTGAATTTATTGGAACAGCTGTAATAGGTAAATTTTTAGGGAAATTAAAAATATTATAGTTTGGTATTTTAAATACATTGTATTGAATATTTTCTTCATGTTGTACAAAAGAAAATCTATCCTCTTCCCAATTTTCATTTTTACATTCCTATATAAGTAATTCATTTGAATTTTTAAAATACCATAATAAAGTACCATAAGAATTGCTATACCTACTAAAATAATAATAATCCTCTTTCCTTTTTCAACAGTTTTTACTTGGGTATCTTTTTTCTTAATCATCTCTTGATCTCCTCTCATGAGTTCATCAAGAGATAAATCAAAATAATCACTTAACTGGATTAGCTGGTTTAGATCTGGATAGCTTTTTCCATTTTCCCACTTAGATATTAATTGCCGACTGACAAAAAGAATATTAGCTAATTCTTCTTGAGTTAAATTTTTTTCTGTTCGACAGGTCTTTATAATTTTCCCGACTTCCACTTGATTCACCTCCATAAAAGAACTATACAAATAGTATACCTTAACTTGCTAGCAACAAAACAAAACTTCAACAAAATACTGCGCTACAAAGAGTGACACCTTGATTTAATAAGGTTTGTAAGCATGCTATACTTAATTTAATAATTATTTTTTTAGGAGGATAACAGATGATACATTATAAAGAAAACTATCAGATAGATAAGAGTGATTTAGAAAAATTATATTCAAGTGTTGGTTGGGCTGCATACACCAAAAATTTAGAGGTATTAGAACAAGCAATTAATCATTCTTTACAAGTTATTTCAGCATGGAATGAAGATGAGTTAGTTGGTTTAATCAGAGTTATTGGAGATGGATTTACTATTATTTATGTTCAAGATATTTTAGTTCATCCTGATTACCAAGATAAAAAAATTGGAACTGAGTTAATGACTAAAATTTTAGACAATTATCCAGAAGTCAGACAAAAAGTTTTGCTAACTGAAGATGCTCCAGATGTTCGACATTTTTACGAAAAATTCGGTTTTACTTCTTGTGATAAGGGAAATGCCGTAGCTTTTTACAAAGAATTTTAAACAATAAAGAATCCCAAAATGCTAGTTAGTATTTTGGGATTTTATGATATATAAAATTAAGTCACTATTCGTGCAACGATATTGCCATTTTTAACGTGTAAGGATTCATTATTATTAAGTTTATAGTGTATTATATCAGGATTTTTATTAGCCCATTCATCATAACTTTTCTTTTCATCGTTTAAATCATCATAATGAGGGCACATACTTCCTTTTAATATGTTTAAACCAGTACTTACTCTTTTAGAATCGTGAATATAATCAAACCAGCACATTGCTCCTGCACTAATTCCTGCTATTACAGTTCCTTTTTCATAAAGTTCAATTATTTTTTTATCAAATCCGATCTCTCTCCAAGTATCCATTAAATAATGAATATCTCCTCCACCAATATAAATTAAATCAGCTTGATCTAAACAATCATTAAACATTAAAGTAGAATTAGTTAAATGAAATGTATGATGCTGTCTGAAAGCATGATTAAATTTTTCAATATAGCCTTCCGCATCATGACTAGCAGTCGGTATAAAAACCACATTCTTTTTTTGATTTTCACTTAAACATAGATTTAGAGCGAAGTTATCAATATAAGAATCTTCCTCAGTTGAAAAGCCGCCTCCTGAAATTAACACTAAATGTTTATCCATAATACACCACCTTTTTAACTTATTATACAAAAAAATATGTCTTTTCTCAAAAAAACGTATTATTAACGTACGTTATATGTTAAATTGGTTATATTAAGAAAATAACATTGTTTATTTCTACAAAATTAGGAGGATTGGTTAATGAAAAAAAGAAGTTTAGCATCATTGGCATTAGGTTTACTAGTTGCACCAAGTATTTTAGGAGTTAGTCAAGTTGTTTACGCTCAAGAAGAAACTATAACTTCATCTGAATTAGTTGCAACTGAAGAGTCATTTGAAGAAAGTGAAACTAGTACTACATCAGAAGAAATTAAAAATACTGAAGAAACAACTTCTTCAGAAAGTACTAATAGTAGTGAAAAAGAGAAAACTAAACAGGATGACACAAAAGAAAGTACAGAATCTTCTACTTCTTCTACAGTAACTAAGGAAACTAATAACACAAAAGAAAAAGAAGATACTAAAGAAGAAAAAATTGAGTTCCCTGTAACTATTGATGTATTACCTAGTGTAACAATTGAACAAGGTAGCTCATTTAACATCATGCAAGGAGTTAGAGCATACGATCATGTTGCCAAAAAAGATGTTAGCAACACTGTGACTTATGACGTTCAGGAAATTTTAGAAGATGGACAAATCATTTCTCATGGAACTAAATTAGATACTAATAGAGAAGCACACTACTTTGTTAAGTATTCTATAACTACTCCAAACGGAACAGCATTTGTTTACCGTCAAATTGTTGTGATTGAAGCTGATGTTTATGGATTTTATCAAATTAATATAGCTGATTTTACGCTACCTAAAAATGCTGATTACCAAACTGCAATTATGAACAGATTACAAATCAGAGATAAAGACGACAATCTTATTCCAAATTCTAAAGTAGATATTATGATTGCTGATTACTTTTCAACAAGTGAAGTTGGTGTCATTACAGTGCCAATCAGTGTTGTTACTGAATACAATACCTTTATGGAAACAACTGTGAATATAAATATCGTTGATAGTCAAAGTAAACTTGAAATAATTTCAGAAAATAGCTTAAAAGTTGATTTATTCTCAGAATTTAATCCCTTAGATTATGCTAAAGCTTATGGAATTAATGCTAATGGTGATAAAGTAAACTTACCGGTTACAGTTTTTTCTAATAACGTAGATACAACAAAAGAAGGAATTTACTCAGTTGTTTATTCTGTAACAGATGAGTACAACAATACTTTAACTAAAGAAATGAAAGTAACAGTTGCTAAAAAAGCAATTATTGATATTAAAACACCTGTGATTCATGCAACTGACAAAGAAATGTTTGTTGGGGAAAAATTAACAAGTGATATAATAATGGATTGGGCAACTTTTGAGAATGCAGAAGGTTCTTTTGTTGGATATAGTGTGATTGAGGAGGATATAGTAGTTGATGCTCTTACTAGCAACCTAATAAAAGCTGGTACTTATCAAATCGAATATTTTGTTAGTCCTACATCAGAATTTGAAAATTTAGCTTCTGTACCTGTAGAAACAGTCACAAAAGTAATTACTCTAACTGTTAAAGAACGTAAAGCAGATGTTACACCAGCTAAAGTAACCACACCTGTTAATAAAACTACTCAAAAAGCAATTGAAAATAAAGTTTCTTTATCAAAAACATTGCCTCAGACAGGTGAAAAAGAAAATAATCTATTTACTTTTTCATTTGGTGTAAGTATGTTATTAGCAAGTTTCTACATTTTCAAACGCAAAGAAAATGAATTTGAATTATAAAAATAGAAAACCTAGAAAGTTTTAATTTCTAGGTTTTTTATTATTTTTAGAAAGGATGATTGCTATTAAAAAAATTATCATCATTGGATCCGCTGGTGCTGGAAAATCAACTTTTTCTAGAAAATTAAGTGAGAAGTTAAACATCGAAGTTTTTCATCTAGATACTTTAATGTGGAAACCAAATTGGGAAATGACTGACAAAAAGTTTCAAATCAGAAAACAACAAGAAATTATCCAGCAAACAACTTGGATTATTGATGGCAACTATAATGGAACATTAGATTTACGAATTGAAGCTAGTGACACGATTATTTTCTTTGATATTAATCGTTGGGTTTGTTTATATCAAGCTGTCAAAAGATATTTTCAATACCGCGGAAAATCTAGACCAGATATGCAAAAAGACTGCCCTGAAAAATTGGATATTCATTTTTTAAAATTTATTTGGCATTATCCTAACAAACAAAAAATTCAAGTTGAAGAAAAACTATTCCAAGTTAGGGAAACAAAAGAGGTTATTATTTTAAAGAATAGAAAACAAGTAGAGATATTTCTAGAATCAATTTTTAGTATCTAAATAGGGCAAGAGTTTATAAAAAATCAACTCTTGCCCTAACTCATTGCTACTTCATTAATTTAACAACCATTGCTTCATAAGGTTCTAATTTAACAAAATTATTTGGTATTTCTTTTTTATTGTAATTAGACATTATTATTTTTTCAGCAGATATTTCGTTTAACAGGGTATTTTGAGCTACACCTGATAAATTACATATAACTAACCAAGATTCATTTTTCCAATTACGTTTATAGCAATAAACAGCTTTATTTCCAGTTTCTATTGCTTCAAAATCGCCATATACCACTAAATCATTTGTCTTTCGTAATTTAATTAATTCTTGATAAGTATAAAAAATAGAGTTTTTATCTTCTACAGATTCTTTTACATTTATTTTTTCGTAGTTAGGATTTACTGGGAGCCAAGGTTGACTGACTGAAAAACCACTGTACCTAGATTCATCCCACTGCATTGGCGTTCGCGCATTATCACGACCTTTTTTATTAACGGCTTCCATCAACTCATCATGACTATATCCTTTGGCAATTCTGTCGAAATACAAATTTTTGCTTTGTACATCATCAACTTCTTCAATACTGTCTACATGAATATTAGTCATGCCTATTTCTTCACCTTGATAAATATATGGTGTTCCTTTCATCATATGAAGAAGAATGGCAAACATTTTTCCACTCTCTACTCTATACGTCGTATCGTTTCCCCATCTAGATACAATTCTTGGAGAGTCATGGTTATCCCAAAATAAACTATTCCAACCTTCATTTTGAAAAGCTAACTGCCATTTAGTCAATACTTTTGTTAAATCTTCGTATTCTAAATCTTTTAAATCCCATCTAGTTTTGCCTAATTGTTGATCCACGGATAAATGTTCAAATTGGAAAATCATAGATAATTCTTTCCGATGTTCTGCGGAAAATTCTAATCCGATGTCAGGTGTCGCTCCCCAAGTTTCTCCAACTGTTAAAACATCTCTACCTTTTAAGGTTTTTTCATGCATTTCTTGAATAAACTCATGCATTCTTGGCCCATTCTCAGTAATTTTTTTCTCTGGAACTTTACCAATTAAATCAATAACATCCATTCTAAACCCGTCAATACCTTTATCTAACCAAAAATTCATCATCTTATAAATTTCTTCACGCATAGCTTTCGAGTTCCAATTCAAATCTGGTTGCTCTTTGGTAAACAAATGAAGGTAATAGTCATTAGAGCCTTCTGGATATTCTTCCCATGCACTACCGCTAAAAGTAGATTCTAAGTCATTAACAAGTCCTTTTTGCCATACAAAATAATCACGATAAGGACTATTTTTATTGTCTTTAGATTCAACAAACCATTTATGTTGGTCTGAAACATGATTTACTACTAAGTCCATGATAATCTTAATGCCTATTTGATGAGCCTCTTCTAACAATTCATCAAAGTCTGCCATGCTTCCAAAGCAATCCATAATATCATAGTAGTCACTAATATCGTACCCATTATCCTTATTAGGAGAAGCATAAACTGGACATAACCATATCACGTCTATACCTAGTTCCTTTAAATAATTTAATTTCTCAGTAATTCCTTTTAAATCTCCTATACCATCACCATTACTATCCTTAAAACTTCTTGGATAAATCTGATATACAACAGAATTATGCCACCATTTCTTCTCCATCTGATGTCTCCTTTTCTTTCATGTAAAAATTAACAAATAAATATTCTAAAACGATCGAAACTGTTGTTAATAATAAAAATGAAAAACTAAAGCGAAAGTTTAAGAAACGGATTACCATTGATAATAAAATAGGTATTACTAAGAGATAACTTGTATAAGTAGTTGTTAAATTAAGATTTACATCATCAATTAATTTAATTTGTTTTCGACTAGTAAAAGAAAGTACAGCTAATAGAGATAAAAATAAGATTAAATATTTAAAACTAGATAAATATTGATAGATAAATAAAACAAAAGATAATTGCCCACTTCCCATTGTCATATTATCTAGAATAGCTAATATTTCATTATTATCATCCATGTTCTGAATAGAAAATAAAGTATCTCCATTTAACATTAAGTTATCTTTTTCAATTTTTATTCGATTCAACCCGTCTTGATAAACTACTTGATTATCCTTTAACACTTCTATCTGTTGAATATTATCTCGTAATATCCCTTCATCAAAAGCAAACGTTTTAGCTATCACAACCACTAAAGAAGTTATTAGAACTAAAGCAACTACAAATAAGTATGAGTACCTTTTTTTCTGCTCCTCTTTTTTTATTAAAGCGGATTTGTCAAATAGCACCATACTCATTAAAAAGTCCATTCCTAGTTCCTCCTCTTAAACGATTCTCTCATCATTAATTCAACATCTAATAATTGTGGTGTAATCTCATTACCTTCAATTAATTCAATTAATTGAAGGACTGAGGTTTGCCCAACTTTTTCCCAATTTTGGGCAATTGTCGTTAATTTTGGTGTTAGATACTTAGAAACGATAATGTCATCATAACCTAAGACACTTACTTCATTTGGCACCGATATCTGATGTTTTTCAAGTGCACGATAAACTCCCATAGCCATTAAATCACTCAAACAAAAGTAAATATCTGCTTTATGACCTGTCTGCAAATAATCATCTACTACTTGAAACGCTTTCTCTTCAGAATATTTTCCTTCTAGTATCTCTATATTTTTTTTAGTTTCTTGACTAATGTATCTATCAATGACCTCTAGCCAGTACTTAGTAATAAAAGAAGCTTGTTTTCCAATTAAGATACAGACATCCTTAAATCCTGCTTTATCAATTTCATCCATTCCAATATTCAATGCTTTTGATAAATCAGAAGCCACGTAACTCGTTGTTTTGTTTTCAAAACCGATATCAACAAAAATAGTTGGATATTTGGATTCATACGCTTGCTTTACAAAAATATCTGCCTCATCAAATCCTTGAACTACAGCACCTTCTAATTGTCTTTCTTTCATTATTTCGTCAAAACTCTTAGAACTAAAATACCTTGAATCATAGTGGATTAAGATAATCTCATAAGAGTGCTCCACTTCAAACATCCCTAAAAATACTCTAACAGCAAAATTATCAATTAGACTATCTTTATCCAATTTATTTGTAATAAATCCAATTGTTTTACTAGAACCACTAACTAAATTTTTAGCTATTAGATTGGGTACATATCCTAGCTCTTCTGCTGCTTGTTTAATGATTGCTTTTGTATTTTCATTTACATCTGAATGATTGTTTAAAGCTCTTGAAACAGTCGTCACTGCATACCCTGTTTTTTTTGAGATATCTTTAATACTTACCATGATTTTCACCTTATTATTTTTATTTTTTCTCCAGAGTTATATTGAACTCCTTGATAATAAAACGATACATTCTCTTTAGAAGCTGATACATTTTTAACTTCAAAGGTATCTTTTCCAACAAACACTTCTATTTTTTGGCCTTGATAGTAGAATTGATAGGTCAATGATTCCCATTCTTTGGGTAGTATTGGTTGGATGTACAAGTTTTCATGGTTCATGTCATACTTTAGACCACCAAAACCAAATACGACTGATTGCCAAACACCACCCATTGAAGCAGAGTGAATGCCTTGATCAGATGAATGCATATTTTTTCCTAAATCTATTGTAATCAATTTTTCAAAGAAATCATACGCTAATTCAGTATTTCCTAGTAAACTAGCCAAAATCGAATGTGTCGATAATGATAGTGAAGAATCGTGAACTGTTCTTTTTTCATAATAATCAAAATTTTTAATAATCTCTTCTGGTGTAAACTTTTCAAAAAAGAGGGTCATTAATAGCAATACATCTGCTTGTTTGCTAACTTGCCTTTCATTAATCTGGTCTAAATTATATTCTTTAAATATTTGATTAACTAAAGGATGGTTTTTATAACTTGTAATATCTAATTCTTTTTTATCTAAATAGGTATCATCTTGGGGTAATATTCCCTTCTTATTTACAGTAGGTATCACTAGATTTTCAGAAAAATCTACTAAACGCTCTAATAACTCTGTTTGATTTAGATTATTTAGGCAGCCTCTTATTTGTTTAAACTCTTCTTCTGATATGACTTGAAGAATATCAATAGCTAAATCAACTGTGAATTTTGCCATTGTATTCGTATATGTATTATTATCTACATGCTCTTTGTATTCATCAGGCCCTATTACATCTTTAATTTCATAAATTCCTAATGAATTTTTTTCAGCTCTGCTTGTCCAAAATAGAGCTATTTCTAAAACAAGTTGTCTATAAATACTACTTTCTTTCTCACCTGTAACTTTCAAATATTGCGTAATTCCATAAACAACATCACTTGATACATGATCTTCTATTAAACCAGTTAATATTTTTGTCTGGGTTCCAGTAATGATGTCTACATCTCCATATAAGGGTGTCACTTCTCCGTCACTAATCCAAGCAGATTCCCAAGGTATTTGAGCTCCTAAGTAACCATTATCTGACGCTTTTTTTCTAGCACCTGGTAAAATTTGATAACGATACTCTATTAAATTTTTTGCTATTTTAGGATAACAAAATGTAAAGTAAGGTAAAATAAAAATCTCAGTATCCCAAAAAGTATGTCCTTTATATCCTTCTCCAGATAATCCTTTTGCACCAATATTAACACGATTGTCATATGGATGAGTCATTATCATTAAGTGGTACCTAGAAAAATTTAATAACAATTGATCCATCACATTTTTACTTTCTATGATAACTTCTGCTTCTTGGTATGTTGCTTGCCATTTTTTTTTAATAAGTTGATTGAATTCGGCATAAGTTTGATTAATTTCTTGAGTTGCTTTGGTTGCAACTTCTTCCACTGATTGATCTTCTAGATAATCAAAATCTCTTGATGTAAATACTGATGACGTTTTTTCGATAATAAATGTATCATCTTTATCTACTAATTGAGTAACGGTTTCAAAAATTTGCCGTCTAAATATTTGTAAATCTCGTTTATCTAGTACTGGTTTATCATTTAAATAGAAAGTATGTTTTGTTGAAACTGTTACTTTCACATCTGATTCTGTTGTTTGTAAATTCATCTGCAAAATGTCTTCTTTTTTACGTTTGTCCCACTCAATAAAATGTTGCGATCCTGAATTGGTTACGCGACCATTTATACCAGAAGTTACGTCAATTTTAGTTTTTCCGCTTAAAGGTGTTACTCTAACCTCTTGTTTAATAAAATGTAAATCTATGTTTGATACATTTCGTCTAAATTCAAATCTAATTTGTTTCTTTTGAGTTGTCTCCCAAATAAACTGTCTTGTTAATTCACCAGTTTGGTAATCAATCTGTCTGGAATAATCTAAAACTGTTCCTCTATTCAAATCTAGCGTTTCTCCATCAATTACCAATTCCATATTAATGATATCTGGTATATTAGGTAACTCTGTCACTTCATTCTTTGAAAACTGATTAAATGTACCTGCTACAAATAAATTTCTAGTTTCATTGGTATAGGATTCTTCTGTTGAAGCACGTAACCCTAGATAGCCATTTCCTTGAGCCATTATTGCCTCATATTTTCCTAGCCACTGAGGATTAAAAGTTGTTTCTTCAATAATCCAATGATTTACATAATTGATATTATTACTCATCTCTTCACTCCGTATCAATTATCAAAAGACCACTTCTCGGGACTTTGATGACCATAAGTTGGGTTTCCAATAATTCTTTATTTTCTATAGAAGTTACTACTCCTATGCAATTCTTTATTACTATTTTGTAATTCCCCTTAGGTAAACTAAGATATAGTTCATCTACTTTTGTTCCATTTACAAAAATCTCTTTTTTACATAAATTTTCTATTCTAGTAATCACTTTTTTTTCACCAAATATAGCAGTTAAAGTTACACCTAATTGACCTACTTGAACTACTGAATATCCCTCTTGTGGGTAACTAGGTTCAAAATTTGAATTCAATAACAACTCTTGATGTTCTTTAATAAAATCTAACCAAAAGGTAATCATTTGAATTTCATCTTTAGATAATTCATCATATTTCATTGAAAGTTGAGGTACTGAAAACATAGTATTGATTATATGAAGAGCTGCATCTTCAATTTTTTCATCTTTATTCCACATAATCATATCTGAATGGACAGCTGTAAAAGGACATGACAATCTTAAATCCACAGTTCTTATTCGATTCAACATATAATTATTAGGACAGTCTTTACTTCTA
>JAEMTY010000140.1:0-47739 GCA_020423425.1 Chrysopa pallens
TATTTTTTTTCGAGATTTAAAAATAAACTTTTATAGAGTAGTTCTTAAAATACATATTACTTGTATGTAACGTGTAAATAAACGTAACTGAAAATGAAATATGTATTAGTAATATATTAGATATTACGTTAAATTGATATAAAGGTGTTATTTTTTATATAAGCGCCAATCCTTAGGTGGTAATCAATTGTTGAAACGCTAACGTGTGAATAGATACTTTTTAAATGCTGTTTATTCTAATAAACTTTCACAATTAGCATGTTGATTAAATTTTTTTTATAGCTTCATTGAAGCGTGCCCACTTCGTGAATAGATCCAATCTGAAATTATTTTTTAAAAATCATTAAAAATAAGCAAGATAATGGCGTTAACATCCTGATTAAATATAGTGATACAAAATAAATTAAGCTAATTAACACAGACCCCCCACTGACATAACGTAATTACCGATCACCAAAATTAAGTAACAACAGACACAGTCAGAACATGGAAGGGTGAACATCTAGGATTGCTGTGTACTGTTGTTGTATAGATTGAATATATACTCACTGTAGTCACTATATAATATTAGTAGTTGATAAAGTTGAAAAAAAATGTATGTTTACAATAGATATTATATATGTATTTACAACTGCATAGACTGAATATTTAGACTATTTTATGAACACTAATTATTAAAAATATTTCACATATTGATACTAACTCAATGTTGAGAATATTAACACTGTTAGTTGTTATCTTCACTTGTTTTGCTGAAAATTAGAAGAAAAAAATTAAAATACTGAGAAACTTTGAATGATAATATTAAGTAACTGTTGATTGTGCGAAAATTTAAATGTAGTCAATTTTTAGCACGTTATCTCTAATAATTTAAAATAATTGACTATAATTGCCCATAAATGGTTATAATATATTTCAAGTTCGTCAGGCTTTATTTCTTGAAATTTGAGAATTGATAATAGAATTTCCTATTCACAATTGGAATAATTTTTAAAAGTATTCAGTAGAAAATTAAATTTCCTACTCAATGCTATTAATTCCGATTCACTTTCAATACGAATGATTAGAGTAACCAATTTCTGAAATATTCTAAGCATTTATAATCAATTTTTTGGATTACAATTCAAGTTAATATTATTTACACTAAAATATTTTTAATGATCTTGAAAAATTTTTAATTCAAAATTCTGAAAAAATAGCCTAGCTAAACTTTAAAGTATATTAATCGTTTTTGACGAATTATTGGGGCATTTTTCAAATCAATGTTCGCAGCTAAAGATGCTTAATTTTTTAAATGACCTTGTAAATTTAAATTAAAATAGTTACTAGAATAACGGCCATCAAGATAGTTCCAATTAAGTTTCTTGAAAAGTAACCAGCCTCCTACGGTAATGTGCTCTTAAAAGTACGAAACAAGAAAGATTCTTATCCGAAATTTGATAATGTGATGTCCAGAGAATAGTCAATCATGTCAACTCCTATAGGTATTGTTTAATACAAACAACTCTTTCGGCATGCGACAACCAACGGCTATCTCTGGACATCACATTATCAATTTTCGGCTAAGAATCTTTTCTTGTTTCGTACTTTTAAGAGATAATGTTTCGCAGAGGGCTTTAGTACTTTTATTTATTTTTTATTTAAAATATTTTGGGATTAAATGGATGCTATTAATGTAAATAACTGTACTTATTATACTCTTTCAGGGCTACTGAACTTGGCGGTGCTATATTAATTTTTTTACTTTTTTTTTTGGCTAAATCGTTTGGTTGTAAATGTTCGATCAAATTTATTATTTGTTTGATGTTTTTGATCATTTGTTATAAAAAATTTAAATTTTGAGTCCGAATCAAATTTTCATTTAATTTTTTTTATAACAAATCAATCAATTATCATAAAATAATAAAATTGTATCAATACTCGTCAAGAAACGATCAAAAATCCAACAAAACATAAAAAAATTGGAAAATTAAATTATATTTCGAAAAAAATTGGAATGTAAATTTTATTGGCCTACTTCACACACAATTGGACATTCACTCTAAGATCTCAGCGCCAAAGTAGCAAATATAATTACTACTTCTAACATACTCAGCTGATTATTTTCCATTGACTACCAAAATTTAATTATTTATAACAACAAACAATAATATTGCATCAACAATCCAATACGATCAAAAACATTTGAAAAAAAAAATATATTTTTTGAGCAAAATTAAAATTGTATTCGTCAACTTCAAACACAATATTTAAATTGTCTATAACAAATCAAATAATTATCAAAAAACTATAAAATTGCATCAACAATCACCAAAAAACGATCAACAATCCAATAAAATAAAAAAAAACCTGGGAAAGAAATTTTTGTTTGCTAACTTCACAGAGCCGTTGATTTCAAATGGATACACTGTATATATATACGTACATACATACCTATATGGTTGATTTTTTTCAAATAACTGGACACATGAATAAGCTATATATCTATGATAAAGGTCACTAAATTTAGACCTATAAAACTTTTTTTTTAAATTTTATTTTGATATATCGTT
This sequence comes from Chrysopa pallens, assembly GCA_020423425.1. Taxonomy (NCBI): domain Eukaryota; kingdom Metazoa; phylum Arthropoda; class Insecta; order Neuroptera; family Chrysopidae; genus Chrysopa; species Chrysopa pallens. Next base: position 2,553 of record JAEMTY010000140.1, read on the forward strand.
CGTTTTGATTGTTCGCTATGGGCACCGAGCGGATATCATAATTTTTTCATTCCTTTCTATAGTTACGAAATACTAGTTTAATACTTAAATACTTTTTTTTTTGTTTGACGTCAATTTACATGCAAACAATTGAATAATTATATTTTCTAGAATGTGAATGTTTAATTATTACAAATTTTAGACACTCCTAGAACACCAATCAATTAAGAAGTCCCTTCCACGTACTATGATCCACAGAAATATAATTTTTTTAAATTAATTTTAAAGTATATAAAAATTTTTGTGCATACTATATGTCAATACTTAAATTTAAGGGGAATTGAAACATAATATTGAAGTACCTTCCATTATGTAAAAATCTTTCAATTTTCGCACCCAAATAACTCAACAAATACTTATCCAAAGTATTTTTTTTTAGTTATTTGACCGCGAAAATTGAAAGAAATACAATACATATCACATGTAATTCAACAGCTTGTAAGAGGCACACTCTTATTACGGTCCTGTAGTCTGTACAAAATAGTAAATAATTTAAAATCTGACCCCGGACTGACGTCACGTAATGACAGGCTTAGACCAATTAATAAAGTTAAGCAACAGCAGTCACAATCTGTATTTGGATGGGTGACCACCTAGCAGTACTGTGTACTGTTGTTGTATAAATAATAATAATCCCCTTTGGTTAATGGAATATATAGCTAAAAATAGCTGAAGCCAGAAATTAAAAAAAAAAAAAAAAAATTTAAATCTAAAACTAAAATATGTAGTGACATCTGCTAGAAAAAACATAAAATAATCGCGCACAAAGAACTCAAAAAAAGCTTATCCAAATCTTATGAAATTTGTTATGCATTTTGATTTTTACTTTAAAAATGTTTTTCAAGAAAATTTATTCGATATGTTTCCCGTTTTCATGCCAAGATTGTGCCTACCGAATTTCATTTCATTTGGATAAGTAATTTTTGAGTTATTTGTGCGCGAAAATAGTGTCGCAAAAAAGATCTAGAAAGAAAAATACAAAAAGGCCGTCCTCAAATTACCGGGTGAAAAATTCACGAAAAAGAAATAAAGATAACAAAACTTGAGAAGTAAAGTACTTTTCTCCTTTTCTGATTAACGCTTGCCACGGGATTAAGAACATAATAATCATTTTCATTATCTGGTAACTCATACAATACTTCTTATAAAGCGTATATGAAACCTTTACACGAGTTATTTATAGTTGCAAAAGCCTAAACCGTGCCTAAAATTCGGGCATGTAAAAAGTTCCGCTAATGAAACAAAGAATTTTCTGCATTGCTTTGGCCACCGTAGAATCCTATAGTTTCATTTGCTCATAACATCATTTATCATTAGGAGAATTATCTCACATCGACGGGTTGTTTACAAAAATGAAGAGGACTCAAAGCAAATTATTTGTATAACAAATTATGATTATAATAATATTTAGTAGAAAATTTTTTTTAAATATTTTTAATTAATGTATTCACAGTACATTTTCTGCTATGAATACCTTTATTTAAAAATTGTATTAGAAAACATTATTTTATGTAGTTTCGGAAATGGGACATTTGTAGATCTCAAGGGTAACTCTAAGCAATTAAATCCGACCCTAATAGGACATATAGCTAGATACATAATTGTGGTTCTACTCTTATATTTATTACTAATATTATTGTTATAGTATGAAAGAATCTGCAAACACGACTACAGAATTTGATGTTAGTATGGTGTCAAATATTATGTTACGATTTTTTATTAAATTAAAAAATTAATCAGTTTTACTATTTCAATTTTTTTACACAATATACTTTCATAAATATTATTCTCGTATAAACTCATTTTTCTGTTTAATCGAATGATAAAATTGGGATTTTTTTAATTTGAGCTCAATTGGAACTTTGTGTAGATGGAATTTGAATTTAGAAGTATAATAATTTCGTTAGTGCACCTATAATATAGAAAAATGAGAATTGTGATTAAACATTTAAAAATGTTAAAATTTTCAATGATAATTTATTAAAAATAAATAATATACATATTAAATATACATAAAATTTTTGTTAAATTTGTTTTTCATTATTTTACATTATAAGCATACAATTACAAATAACATTGGCCAAACAACACAAAAATGGCTGTGTGCTAACATAATTCTCTAGATGATAAAATAAAATTCAATGTGCATTAATAGTTTATTAAAATAATTTCAATTAAATTTATTTAGTACCGAATTATACTACCCTATCCAAAAATAAATTTTAATAATCACTCCGATTACTTTATCGAAACTATTTAATAGTAGGTATAAAATATTGAGGGATCATATTTTCTAATAAACTACATATTATATATTTTAAGTCCGTTTTGCATATTCAATTGATCTTACCAAATCTAAGACACTATTTCTTAAAAAATATTTCCGAAAAATATCTGTTTTACCAAGGTCTGTATATACTTTATACAAAATATCCTTACGAAATTTATGATTAAAAAGGCACAAAATTTTATACGCTCTAACAAAAAGGTCTTTATAATGAATTCCCTGTAGGTGAGAATATTTTAATGAGCTTACTGTAATATTTAAATTTAGAATATTTATAACCTGAAGAATATAATTTCCAAAGCATTATTCAAGTTTGATTTTTATACTCGATATATATAGAATATGTCAGAATATATAAGTTATAGTATACGTTTATAAAGCTAGCAAATATTGACCGTACAAACAAAATTTTGGTATAAGTTTTCATAGAATGTCATAATTGGTTCATTTCCGTTTGGCCGTCCGTCCGTCATCAAGATAACCCAAAAACGAAACAAAAATAGCCAGCTGAAATTTTGGTGGCGTATTCTGGATCTAAAAAGTGAGTTTAAGGTTGGAAGTGAGCAAAATTGGTCCATTGTATACATTTCCCAACTTTTGAATCATAAAAGATAGACGAAAATTTACTTTTTAAAAAAATTGTTGTTTGAAACATTTTTTCGTAAAATATTTGAAATCGTCACAATTTTAGTCAATAAACTCATGTATAGAAAATTACCATACATATTATTATTATATATGCATAGACTGGATATTTATAGTCTTTTATGAATGGTAATGATTAAAAATAGTTCTAACATTGATACTAAATCATATCTGAACAATTTACTCTGTTACTTGTCAACTTCACTTGTTTTTTTATAAAATTATGAATTTTTTACTCGATGAGGTACAATTTTGCCATAAAAGAGGGAAATTTTATTTTAAAATTTCGAAGTAGAATTTTAGGATCAAATTTGTCTCACCAGTGTAGACTATTCGGTATTAGGACTTTTCTATTTCCAATTACGAAATATTTGCACAAGTTTTAAAAATTCAATTTACTTTGCTAAAGAAGCTGTTATGGAAGTGTTTGAAAATTTGAAGAACGTCTTTAATAATTGGTCATATTATTTAACTTCACGAGAAGATACACGCTTATATTTATACAAATAAACACATTCTTGAATATATATTCCCAAGTCATACTACAAGAAAAAAGTAGACAATGAAAATTTACTGTATGCAGTAAAATTGTTTTTACTTGCTGTTCATCTAAATTTAATTCTTTTAAAAGTGGCAAACTTTCTTGGCTAATAGCTCTGGGAATGGAAGATCACTCCCGGCAATCCCCTCTTTTTACCAGGAAGAAAATATAATCCACACTTCTTGAATATAATTGGTATACGTGTTAACTAAATTTCAATACTTATGTTCGAATAAGGGCCAAAACAGTGAATTTCATGAATATGTGCTATTTATGTTCACAAAATTTCATCAAATTCGTTCGGTCAAAAACGACTATGATTTGAACAATCCTTCAAGATAGAAATTTATTGTTTAATGCAGTCCAGAAAAGTAAATGGCAATAGTTTTACCAAAATTTTCTTGTTTAGAACGTATAAAATTTGCTACCCTTAACACGATAAACAATTATAAAATAAAATATAAATTTAACATTAATGTTATCAGAAAGGTTTGACTATTAGAATTGCTAAATTGATATCTGCCTTATAGTCCGAGTGCCCGGCAGCATATGCTATCATTTCTAAAATTATCGTTCCTGAATTTTTGACATTTTATCAGATTCGGATTAGAGGATTTTTACAATTGTTATTTTTTCTTCTTTAAAAAAAGGTTTTCAATCACTTTTTTAAGCTTGAAATTAAAAATAGATATTTTCGTGAATTATATTATGTAATTCATAAAAACATTTTGTATGATAAAAAATATCGAGCCTGACACCTTAAAAATTGCAATTAGATTTTAAGATGAAAACTAGTGAGTGTACGTCTTTTTCTAAGAAGAAATAACAAATGAATAAATCATCTTACTCGAATTCAATAAAATGTAACATTCGACATCTCTAGAATAAATATATTATATATTAAAAGTTCGTTATATTCTTCTATTTTTTTTTCTTAGAGTTCAATTTATTTTAAGGAGTATTACAAAAGGGCCCCAATTAATCAAAAAATATGCTCATGCGATTCGGAATCTGCGGGTTTTCAGTTATGCTATTGATTACATTATCGTTAACATGCGAAAAAATAGCATTATCTAATTTCTAATTAATTGACGGAAATTTCTATTAAAAATTTATAATTTTTTCGTAAACATTAACTTGTATGAAATATATATTAACCTTTACTATTCCATACGAAAAAAATCACAGAGAATTGTATAATCCAACCTACGGAAATCTAATGTAATATCTAAGCAAATCACATTTCTTCAAAAAAATTAATCCCACCTATTTCTGCTAATACTTTTTCTAAAAATAAATTTTATCACATATAAAATATACAAATAAATGAGCTTTTCCTTTTTATTATGCATGAAAATTTATTTTCTCAATTTTGGAATGTGGCTACAATATTTTATCTCCAGGTACGTACGTTTTTGAAATACTGAGCGCATTTTATAATTTTTTTTAAATAATCTGCACTATCATGCGATCTCACCAATATTTCTGTTATCACAATAATGCTAACACAAGTTAAAATAAAAGAATATATATTTAATATGGTTTCTTTTACCAGAAGCTTAATTAATCAATAATCAATTTAATACACGGAAGCGGAAATAAAAGTTGGGGTATAAATTTTTTAATTTCATTTTTATAAAAAAAAAAAAACCGTAAATTTTAAATATATCATGGATCTTAAACACTAATAATAATAATCGTTTGTTAGAAAAATTAGTGCAAAATGGCCGTATTATTGCCTTAAAATGAAGACAAAAATGGGGCATGTGAACCGTTTCATACCTCATCTTTTACGTAAAAAAAGAAATGTAAACAATCTTTCTTGATACCGAAATACATATTACAAGGATCTTAATGGCTGATTAGGTGGAGTAAGTGCATAATAAATCATTTCACATAATAAAGCGTTGCCCCCTCTCCCTCAATCATAATTGTTCACAAATAATTGTCCTATCTAAAAATAGCATTCAAAGTAATTTAAATTACAACGTTCAATTTTCGCCAACTTTCAAACTAAAATAAACAAATAATTCAAACTATTAAAATTTATAAATCTTAATTTGAGGAAAATGCCGTATTAATTGATTATAGTAAATAATTGTCTGGTGATTGTGGACTTCCATAAATTATAAAGCCTGCGCTATTTTCCAAAGTGTTTATATGAACTTATAAAAAATTATTATGCAACAAAAAGGAGCAAATGGTTATTTTTTGGACTATTTTGGTTATAAAGATTGCAAACACTTAAATTAATATACAAAATATTGGCTAGATTAAATGTTTTAAGGCTGGTTTCACATTTTTAGCACAGTCGAAAGTTCTGTTGCTTTGTCATATAACAAAATTTTTATTGGCATCTGATAAGGAAGCACATTAGATCAACACATTTGATTAGATCTTATGAGTCACGTTCATTCCTTGATTTGTAACTCAATTAAGAAGTTTAATTTTAGTAATTTTAAATAAATTACTAAAATTGAACGTTTACTATCTAAGAGTCTAGTGACGCGGTTGTGGTCCCCCTCTTAATATACTTTAATTCTGAGAGCATAAAACTATCGTTATAACATAAATTTCGTGGTACAAGTTTTACTTTAAGTTCGAATAAATATGCAAAATGAATCTTTTCAACATTTAATCAAGTCGCTACTAATCAAATAGTAATTTTCAACTCTCTTATAGTCTATCTTTTTCTGTAAGATATGAGTTATTACTTATTTTTCAGAGATACTACTAATTTGAAATAAATTAAATTGAATCTAAAAAGTACTTTGTTGTTAAAATTGCTACAATTAAACGTAAACTAAAAATCTATCAATACTTTATGGGTTACAACAATTTTTTTGTAAACTGCTTCCTACTGAATTTCTCCGAGTGTCTAATGTAAATATAGTCAACTCCTATGAATGTCTTATCGAGTCGCTAAATGAACAATGTGTACAACTTTAAAAAATTACTTGCATAATAGTATTGAACTTCATGGCTGTATCGCAAATGTGAAACCAGTCTGTTTATTATAAATATAATAAACAGACTTACTTAAAAAGCTGATTTTGAGGTTTTCATAACCCCTCCCTTTCACCTTACTTTTTACAAAATTTCAAATATTACACAATTTTCAAATCATATAATCGATCAACAGAATCTAATTAATTTTGCAAATATATATTTTTTTAATTCAGGTACGCGCTACTACAACATACAAATATAAAAATATTAAAAGGCAATTTCTTTTTACGGGCTGAAAATTACATATTCTTTGGTTTTATTATATAATTTTTTGGTCAATTTTTACTAAAACTAGGTTTGTTTAATGTGTCATCATCAACTGCGTATTCACTACAAGTTTTCAATGAAACAGTGTTACTGGAGGGGTGTAATTTTGTGTAATATAAGACCATGAATAATAATCCAAGGAAAAATGTTAATAATTGTGCACCGACAGCGCCATAATACAATAGTGGGTTTGTAGCAGAAGTATTTTCAACACACCTGCAACAAAGAATTTTGAATTATTAAACATCTTAATTATTACTGAAAAATACAAGGTGTACTATAAATAATTTAATTCTGAGTTCAAATTTCATGAATGAATGAGTATCGTTATTACTGTACATTTTTTGAAAAGATTTCTATGTGCATCTTTCATAACATACAGTCCCTACCGTTGTAATGTCCCTGCTAAGAATTTTCAATACGTCACTAGTTTTATATTATTTTTATAAAAATGAAATTGCGCAAAATAAATGTTACTGGTTAATATATTAAAAGAAATTTTTCAACCGAAGTATGGATAAATTAAAATTGAAAAGGAAAAAGTATTATAAATAGAATCTAAATCATACACATATAAGGTTAAAAAAAATGATTCAATTTGACTGTTATCAAACAATACCTCTTTGAAAAGAAGGTAAATTTACAAATCAAATATTATAATTCCAAATTTAAATAACACAACTCGTTATATTGTTTATCAATTATTTGACGAGATTTAATTATTTTTATTTATCTATATTCAAAGAATTTAAAAACAAAATAAATAAGCAAATAGATTAACTAATTTTCGTTTAATCCACAAGCAAATTCTATAGTTATTAATAATAAACCTATAAAATTAAATGAGCAAAGTTATATATTATTATGAAGGATAACATTCTATGAAGACAATTTCTTTGTAATGTTATCTATAGCCGGAACAGTGGCCAAACGGGTAAGAGCCTTATAAACATTAAACGTTAGACTTGTTAAGTGGCAGTCACACTGGTTACTGTTTACTAGCATCGACTAGTAACAGCACCAGCAGCTGTTAAAGAGTTCATATACAAACTAAAAAATGCAAGTAAAAATATCATTTATTTATTTTTAATCCTCTGAACTTTCATTCAAAATGTATTATAATAGTACAATTAGAAAAAAATGATTATTCAAACATAAAACGTCAAAAATTATAAACACAATGAATGATTCACGCTATTAATAGACGCTGGTAAAAGCACGCTTACCTGGTAATAGCTAATAGATCACATGTTAGAATGTTAGGGTCACGTGGTTATAAACAGGGCTGATAAAGTTGAACAGCTTTATCTTCACTAACTGCTGCTAAAATCCATTTATTCAAGTATACGTATCACAATAAGTTAGTTTCTATTAGCAGCTTATTTATCAGCGTAATGTGAGGGCTGCTTTTGAAAGAAGCAATACGGGCTCAAATCTTTACAGCGGTTGTTGATCAAATATAATTAACGGAGCGCGTAATGGATTTAACTACCGTTGTTAAGATAAGAACGAAATATCGGATGTAATTAAAAATAAAGATTTAAATTATGATGTGAGTGGCCTCTATTATAAACATATATGTCTGAGAAACGGAGGTAAAATCTCTTTATTAATTAAATATTATCTATGTAGTAAAGTAGAAAATAAAATTAACCACAATCTTTTTTAAATAAAAGAAAATTTTTTAGGATTTTATCTTCACTCTGCTAATCTAATGGCGTCCAACTTTCAATGGGTATGAGACGAATATTTAAAAATTTTCAATTAGATGAGTTTATTGACTAAGAAGCCATAAAAAAATCTAAAATTATAAACTGCAATATCATATGAGTGAGTATATCTCGAAGTTCGCATATGCCAGTATAAAGCAACAAATTAAAGAAATAATTTTAGGATGTTAACAATTATATATGGTATGTAAAATTTATAAAATGTTTTAAACAAGTTCGAATATGCCAGTGTAAAGCAACTAATTAAAAAAATCATCAAATTAGTAAGTTTAAAACTCTATAATTTTAAGTGAAAGTTTATTTTATTTCCTTGTACAATAAAATAATTATCGACGTAATCTTATTTATTTATGTTTTACAATATATTCTTATGGAGTGCATTATTATAGATGTTGCAAACTTAAAAAGGAAAAATCCTATCCGTTGCTTCTTTTGAATTTAATATATCTATGGAATATTCATCTTAAGATCTCATCGCCAAAGTTTCATAAATATAAATCAAAAGCAATATCACTCAGCTGATTTTTTACATAGAATACATAATATTGTTAAAAATTTCATATTATGATACATTTTATGCCTATGAAGTAGTCTCTCATACAGTTCTTATTTTAACAGGTAGTCAGAGTTTCTCTTTGCATGAACTTTAAAGTTTCCTAAGTTTGGATTAAATTACAGTGGCTGCCAGATTATAAAATAAATTTACCATATAACATACATAATTCACATACAAGTTGATAATTATACAAAATGAGTAAAATTTTATACATACCAAACTACTAATGCTCCTGTATTCTCCATTAAACATACTAAATAGTATACTAAATATGAATATCTTGTTGGACCATCACGAGTTGCAATAAATGCTGTTATATAAGCATATCCAAGCATCGCACTTAATACGAGCTCTTCACAACGATTTGCACATACTGTTGTCTGTACGTGCCCTTAAAAAATTTCAACATTTGTATTATTTTTTATTAAAAAGAAATGGATGTAAGTATTTATGTTCAAGCGTTAGAAGTTCTACTTATTTGCAAGTATATATTGATATGCAAATTTATGATAGTTTTTCTGATTTCATGCTACGAAGAAGTCATTCTGTTTAAGAATTAGTTTAAGTTTTTTTATTTATTTTCTTATAGATTTTTAAAAAAAATTTTTAATAAATTTTAAGATCGGGGGTTTCCAAATTCTCAATTTATCGTTGCGAACAAAACCGGCAAGCATCCAGCATTAAAGTAAAACACTAATTTTTTTAATATTTACCAAATGCAAGCCAACCAGCCATCACAAACCAATGTAAGACGCAAACAGCACCAAACCAGGGTGGTATTACAGACGCCAAAATACTTAATGCTAGAAGTCGTGATGCTATACTTAGTAAATTCCATATGAATAGTATAAAAGTACTACAACATGTTAGTTTATCTTTATCTTCACGAACAACTCGTACAGCCCGATAGTATGCGGTTAATCCCCAAGCTATCGATATGATCCAATTTAAACATCCGAGACATTGTAAAATGATTAATGCTATAAAAAAATACAAAGTTAACATGTATATAATAATAATATAGCTTATTTTTAAATTTTATGGTATTCCAAAACTGTTCTAATCTTTTTACAATTTATATAATATTGATGTTTTAAGAACCTAATAGATATAGACTAGCAAAGTAACTGCGTCAGTATGCTACTTTTTCTTTTCAGTTTCTCAGAATTTCTACTGCCCTTGTCTTACACATTGCTTTAATACAGGCTTAATATTCTACCATTTTATTCAGGTAAAATTTAATAAGACCCCGGACTGACGTAACGTAATGACATGCATAGACCAATCAATGAAGTTAAGGAACAGCAGTCACAATCTGTACTTGGATGGGTGACCACCTGGTATACTGTGTACTGTTGTTGTATAAAAAAAAAAAAAAATAATAATCCCCTTTGGTTAATGGCTATATAGCTGAAAGTAGCTGAAGCCAGAAAAAAAAAAAAAATTTAATAATAAAAATCTATACTACGCTATTCGCAAAAATTTTTACTAACTATGATTCATTATCAATTTACAATTGAAAATAAAATTATGGAAATTGATCAAAGATATTTATTATGAATTTGAAATTTTAGTAATGTGTAAGGCAATGACATTAGAAACTCTACCAAATAAAAAAGAAAAGGGCGACAACACACTTTGTCAATCTATAAACATCCTTTTTGCAAGAAAGCGATGGATAAATAATTTTTAAAAGTTTATTTCTTCGTTTTCGAATCAATTTTAATTCAATTTTCGAATTTTATTTAGTATTGAGTCAAATTGCGCATTTTGATGAGTAAAATAGTAAATTCAGTATCAGTTAACTAATCAATTACAATTATTTTTATAACGGCAAATTTTATAATAAAATTTTTTAAGGTACCTTATCGAAATAAAATTGAGAGATACTGGTACACTAACCATTCAAAATTTTTCGAATACAATTAATTTTTGATCTTCAAATTTTATATCGAAATAAATTTTAATTATCGACGCTCTTATTTTGTTATTTTAATGTCTAAAACCAAAGCTGTCAAAATTTTTTTAACTTTCCGCTAAGAAAATCGAGGATTTTCCAGAAAGTAATTGATTTTACTCCGTTTTGAAAAAATTGAGTTTTCATCAGATCTAGACGTTTCGAGGTTACAGGAAGCTTCCCTGACTACCCCTGCGAGGTTGTCACTATGTCAGTATGTATGTATGTGTGTTTGTGCGTGTGAAAGTATGTGAACCGCTTATAACTTTTGAACGGCTCGACCGATTTCATCGCGGTTGGTGCCATTCGAAAGGACTTCACCAAACTTAGATTTTTTTGGAATAAATTTTAAACGGCACTATCAATCAACTCCAAAAATTATTCAGGTATTAACTTTGATAAACCACGTCGATAGCCGTTAATCCGGTTAATTCGTTCGAGAGATATCGTAAACGATAGATTTCATAAAAAAGAGTTTTTTTTACATAACACCGACATTTCTTTTCAGATCGTTTGATGAAAGAAAATAATTATTAAAGCTCTAAAAATGGCGTCGATTGCCGTCAAGAACGTAAAAATCGGTTGATTGGTTCGAGAGATATCGTTAAGAAAACAATTCGGGACTAAGTGTTTTTTTAACATCAAAGCTCAAAAATTTAATTTTAAGCTCAAAAACATTGTAATATGTTAAATTTTAAGTGCTTAGATATGGAATTAGCGGAAAGTTGCAGAGATGGCCGTTAGGGTCCAACCGTTTTCCAAATTTTTTTACTTTAAAACACTACATAGAATGTATTGGATTTAAAAAAATATTTCCTTGTTAATTTAACCAAGACAGTTAGTGTCTGTTTTTTATTAGCTTTCTAACATTTATTAACATTTGTATGTATATAGTGGCTGTTTCGCTGGCGTTTTTTATAATACATAGTATAAAAATTTATCTATCCACTGCGTATGTTTCATTAATTTTCCATTGCATCTACAAACTTCAAATTTTTCTTCGCATGAAGTATACAGTATATGAAGTATATTCGATTTTTTACATATTTTACCATCATTCTAGGTAATTGTTATTTTTTTTTTATTTTATAAAAATCTGTAGGGCACTTTTTTTTTATTATTGTAATACCACTCATAATACTAATTTTTAGACACCCGGCAAAATGTATTGTCCGTAGGCTATCTGAAAAATTCTATTTTTTACCCGCTTTTCACAATTTTCACAAAGTTGTTACACAAACCATAATTAGGCCAAACAAAATTTTTAGAGGGATATATTTATAAATGTTATGTATGATATCATATGTTTATAGGCATCGGGACTAATAAAACTATATGAATTAATACAATATTGAAAATTAACATACTTCTGCCTAATTTTTCAGTTTTTTCTGTAGTCCATAAATGTTGTAATAATAATAGTAAATGTAAAACAGCTTGTGGAGCTGCGTGTAAAAAACAATGAAATAATCGCAATAAAGCACTATTACAATATTCATCCAACATTTTTCGATAAACATGCTGCTGTTTTTCATTGTTATTTGTTTTACGTAATACAAGAAATTTAATATTATAAAAAATTGTCTCGCCATATCGTAAAATTTGTACCATTTGTAATAATAATAAAATAATTCGAATGATCCATCGTATAATTGATGGTCGAGCTATTTGGTAATTATCTTCGTCAATTAAATACCTAAAAATACAAAAATTTGAAGATTAACTATACAATATTAGAATGCTCAAAAATGATCTACGTTCTTATGATTCAGTTTCTTGGATTAAAAAGTTTGATAATGAATAAGTATACAGCTCCGCAAGGATAAGAGTAAAGTGAGGAGTTAAAATTTTCGAAAATCCAGACTCGAAAAATTATATTATTCTTTTACTTAAAATTGTATATCTATTAATCGTCTTTACCATTGAAAACAAGTTCAATCCAATAAACCAAAATTTTTCGAAACTACGTTGCATAGATGAACTCGCATGGAAAAATTATTTAGGTAAAAATACATATTATTATATTATTCTAAAGTTGAGTTTCAAGATTTATTTTTATATGTTATTCTTTCATCAGAGATTCAACTGTAAAGTACTAAAAAATGGGGGAGCCAAAAAATGAGAGCATATTTTTGTTTAACTACAGTTTCTATTCATACTATCTAGTTATGATAAAGTAGGAGGAATTAATTATCTTCGATTTTTAAATTGCTTGTCACTTGATACAGCGAAACTATTTGATAAATTCGTTCACTGACGCACAAATCAATTTATACATGATTCGTTTTGGTATTCTTCAAAATTCATTATTTGTATTTTGTTTTGATATTTGAAACATATTGGGTGTGTTCTTAAATCTAAAATATTTTGTAAAATGTAAAATCTAAAATTCTGATTGGATTTTATTTTCAATTTAATCTTTTGATCGACTTATCCGAACTCGTTTTCACGGTAGTAAAAGATAGAGAAGCATTTTAAAATTATTTTCCTGAAAAACAAATGGGTACAATTAACAAAAATAGAATGCAAAAACTCAATCTCTAATATAATTGCTCGCAATTAATTCTTGTCAAATGTATTCCTCTTTAAAAAAATTTCCAACAAAATTTTGTGGCTACTGTGTAAGAAATAACACTAATTCGTGGAATATACGACTGCAAATCGGAATCAATCTCAAAAGATGTATTCAAAAAAAATTTTAAATTTCATATTAAATGGAATATTTTGGCTTTAAATGGATTGTATTGAGGAGGCTCGTACACCCACCTCTAAAAATCAAAATATTTTTTAATTAGAAAGTGTAAATCTCTTATTAGTAAATCAGTGAATTGATTGGACCAAATAAAAAAGTCTAATTTAATATTATAATCTTATAATCTAAGTTGAATTGTAATTAAAATTGGTACGACCCAGAATGTGCTGCAACCCTAAAAGAACGAATTCAAATTTAAAAAAAGGTTAAAAGAAATTCAATTTGTCCAAGTAAAATAAGCGGTTTTCAATTTAAGGTACTGGAAGAACTGCAAAAAATTATGACAACATCAAAACTGTAAAATTTAATGGAGAACTGAAACAAATGTAGACAGGATACAATCCTCAAGTAAGATTCTGTAAAGATGCAGAGGAAAATTTAGTAGCCAACCTCCTAATAATATCTGAAACTTGGAGCAAACATTTCCAAGATGTATTTACTGAAAGTTTAAACCCTCGAGATGCAATAAATAAGAGAGGAAATTTGTTAGATGGGCCGAATTCTGAAAAACATTCCCGATAAAGTTTTAAATTATACAAGAAAGATGTGTGGAACGAGCTCTATGAATTTATCCTCATGATATGGAATATCCGACGAGTGGAATGTGGCACGAATATGCCCAATCCACAAGAACAGAAAGATATCAGCTTGTTGAAAAAAAACTAGTCTATTTCCCTATCTAAGGTTATTTTCCTATCTAGGGAAATATCCATGCGGTTTCCGACGAAATTGCCTCGTGGTTGACCATATATTTACACTCCGAAAGATCCTAGAGAATACCTTTGACCATTTGTTATAAAAAAGCAAAATAGGTGAAATCTGATGTTAGAAAACGTAACTAACGCAATGTAGGTTTAAAAGATTATCTAACCTCGCTAATTGTAAAAAAAACACATTTTCAAGCTGCTACTATCTCACTTCAAACGTTTCAAGTATTTAATCGTTTTATCTAACTTCAAACGTTTCAAGTATTTAATCGTTTAAAACTATCTTAGACATTTGCAATGCTGTCATACATTGCTATTTATTGTGATTTATCAGAATTAACACCATCTTCTTATCGACTTTCACTACGCTTGGAATTTATTATGACATAAAAGTTAATACGTATTAAACAAATGTCGATGAAGAATGCTGCTCGCAGAGTCAAGGTCTTTGAATCTTTTCGTAAGACGTTTTCAGTCAAAATAGGATTAAATGATGGTAACCTACTGGTAACAACCATCTTCAATTTCTCTTTAGAAAACCCAGCTCGGATGTTCCCTCGCAACATTTTCAGGACGGAATGGTGGAAAAGTTTAAGCAAGCAGAAAATACAATGGGTCTCAAGCTGAGCGACACAAAAACATTGTACATGGGAGTCTCTAGAAAACTGCGGCTTCCCAAAAACAATTTCAAGGTAATAAATATCGATTTCCATGTATGTAATGAGTTTAAGTACTTTGAAGCATTGGTTATTTAAGATAATGATGTGACTACAGAAAGAGAAGCACGCATAGCGGCTGGTAATAAGTGTTTTGGGCAATTCAGAAAGAAAGCCATATATTTCCGCGAGCTTTCAAGAAAAATTAACAATATATAACACCAATATACATCCTAAAGTTACAAACAGATATGAGTCGAGAACCCTATCCACTACCATCCAGCGCGTACTAAATTGTTGGAATCGTAATAAATTGATAAATTTTTTGGGCTCTATTTACGAGACTAGTGTGCGGAGTGCAAGAAAAATTGAAAGATAACTTAGACACTTTAAAAGAATATCCCAAGAGATGTATCCTTATCGAGTTCTTATGGAAAGCGATTAAGAGGGAGGCCACGTCTGTGATTGGTGAATGATGCGGAGGACGATCGGAGACAACTTGGTGTGTAAAAATAGAGACTCTGAGCACAATATTGAAAGGAATGTTGATCCATTGTTGAGAAATTTCAGGTTCTATAAGGACCAGAGGACCGTCCTGATAAAAAATTCCTATAGAAATTGAATAGAAACGTATAAAAATTAATAGGATTGAATAGGAAATCATTTTTTCAATGAAAAATTTCCTATTTAATTGCATTGATTTCCTATTCAATTTTTATATGATTAAGGGCGTTTAAGTATAAGTAATGATAAGTACACACATTATAATGAGAAAATTGAATGATTAATGTTTAAATTCATATTAAAAATTCTTTTATTTTAGTCGTTTAGACTTTACCACAAGGATACGTGACACTTAAGCCCAAGGCCACCAATATGTGGTTGTCCCGAAATAAAGAAAACTTACACTTAACCATATTTTTTTTTATTGAAATGCAATTTTAAAAGAGGGCATTAATAAATTATTTCAAATGCGAGAGTTTAGATAAAAATAACAGTGTTTAAGTGGTTATGACTGCTTTAATTAAACAATGGATAGTATAAAAACAAATCAAAATAATATATTACTTCCAAAATCTTTTGATATTATTAATCTAAATTCTAAAATTCCACGATCTACTTCAGAATTTTGAATTATTAGTGTTAGATTTTTCTAGAAATAAAAACTATTACATAAAAGAGAGATTGTAAAAATAACGAATAATTTTCTTATCGTAAACACTTAATTAAAATATCATTTCAAATTAATTATCCATGCAATAGTCATCAACCAGAAATCGGACCTTGCGCTTTGATTTTAAAGCAACGGTATGAAAACTAAATCATATTATGATTTTTATGCATTTAACTTCAATAATCAACATTTTAAAAATTTTACTTCCCGTATCTTAAAAACTAAAGCAAATGCTGAAAAATTATTTTTTGCTTTCTAGAGATTCTAGCCAAACGGAAATCGAATTTCGATTAAAACCTCTGTATTGTACTATCCGAAACCGTTTAAAGTAATAAACTAAATACCAATCCCTTCACCGAAATCTATTATTTTCTTTATCAAATCAGCCTTTAGTTGGTTTATTTTTTCACCCAAAATGAAACCGTTGTTTTTCATAACTAAAGTTGTACCCAATACCGATAATATTATTAATCGCTTAGAATTTGCTGGTTTCAAATCAAATTTTAAAGAAAAAAAAGACGAAAATAAAAAAAAAGAAAGTTTATTTTTGAATAAACAAGAGAAAAAGTTTTACTTACCATCTCATACTAAACGCAGTTGTCGTTAAAATTGGTACCGCAATAAAAACAATTGTTAAAACAAAAAATGTAACTCTTCCTTGTGTAAAATAAAAGTATGCAATTAACGCTGCAAACACTAAATCTGAGGAATATGTTAAAATTGAAATGCACAACATAAACATATGACAATAAATCTGTAACGAACTAGGCACTGATGAATTTTCACATTCATTTTGTAAATTTTCATTATTAATTGAGTCATTTCTTGGTCCAATTTCATGTTGAATTATATGAGCATTTGTTGTTTTTGCATTAAATTTAACGGCAGTTGTTACACCAATCGTTTCATTCATTTTTTTAATTTATTGATTTTTGAATTCTGTTTGTTTTCATTTATTATTTAAGAACCATGTTTTTATTTTCAAATTGCTAATAATTAGACTTACAAATAAATAACTAAAAAATACTATAAAACTTGCGACATGTTTTTTACCTAAGTATGTAGGTAAATATCATGCAAATATTAAAATTGCTTGTTACGTCAAAATCTTGAACATGACGTAAGGTACTTAATATTGAAATTACTAAATTATTATGTACAGTACCGTCAAGTTAAATTTATAAGACACTAGCTGGCCCGGCAAACGTCGTTTTGCCACATATTTCTAATTAACTTCAACATTTTCTAAGTATAATAACATATTCGTAACAACTTTCCTCTATTTCTTAATACTGAAAGCTAATGCAAATTAGAATAATGATATTAACATATATTTTAAAGCATACCCGGACACGTTGCGGTGACAATTGATATTACATCGATTGCATGCAAAATTTGAAGCAGATTGGACGAAGGAATTCCGTTGTCCCATACAAACTTTGCCTATGCTTTTCATCCCATTAGGGGTAGAATTTCAGAAAATCTTTTCTTATGGGATGCCCGGTATTTGATGTGTAACCCACTATTTGGTGTGGGTACCCGTGACACGAAATATTTATATATACACTCGTGTTTGATGTGGGACACCCGGTACTCGTGCACCCACAATTCGTGTATATTATACTGTGGTTCTCATATACTTGATGAAAAACAGTAAAAAGAAGTCCAGAACCACTAATATAGAAAAGAAGAGATAAATAAATTCTATTTTTAATAGCTAACCCTGTTATATAAATTATTTCTAATCAACATCAATATCTCGTAAATATAATAACATATTCTCAACTGTCTATGACTAAATAATGAAGCTGCGGCAAATCAGAATAAATTATGACATTAATTTATATTTGGTAGCATACCCACCCGGCTTACGCGTTGCTGTGTTTTTTTTCACATTTTAATAAATGATATTACATCGTTTACATGCGGATGCAATTCTACCCTTAGGGGAAGAATTTCAAATCCTTTCTTATCGGATTCCCGGTATTTGGTGTGCACCCGGTACATTATATGCACCCGATATTTACCTGGTGTTTGCTGGGGTACACCCGGGACCGCGTTCACCCGATAATTTTTGCTGTCGTACACATACACTTGATGAAAGGTATATGGACCTCCTGAACCAAGAATAATTCCGGTAATACTTAAACATTTTTTTTACGATTTAAAATTCTCTTTATTTATCATTGGGTTTTACATAGTACTCAGTGTTATACATGTCAGATAATACTTAAACAATGCGATATGCACTCTGTATATAGTTGACAGTTCGTCATACTGCTAGTGAGAAGAGATAAAGAAGTTTTATTTTGGATAGATAAAGAAGTTTTATTTTGAATTTCAAAATTAGATTTTGGTTTCTATGGAAATGATGATTTGTAACATGTTAGAAAAAAAAAAGACAAAATATGTTTCACAGCTAGGAACATTTTGTATTCGAAAATTAAATTGTCGTTTATAGTATTTTCCTTTACTTATTATTTATGTTTAAATCTTCCCTGAACTTTCACGAATATTTCAAGACCAAAATTAGCCAAATCGGTCCAGCCATTCTCGAGTTTTAGTGTGACTAACGAACAGCAATTGATTTTTATATATATAGATTTAGAACATTGAACATAAGTCATTCATGTAGGCTGATAAAATAATGAAAAATGCACTAATAATTTAATAATTAAACTAATAATTTTTTAATAAATTTCGATTTTTTCCCCAATTTCCTAGATCAAATTATTTTGTATTTTATAAATACGTATTTCGACTACAAAGTAGTCATCATCAGTATGAATTAGCTAGTTGTATTGATTCTTTGAGATGTTACTCGTTGCTAATTTGGTGACGGTTTGCACCATATATCAAGGTTTTTTTTGTTTTTATAAAAAAAAAATAATAATAATTTTTTATTTGTGGTATAAATTTCCATTTTTATGCATCAATAAATGCTTCTGCGTTAATTTTTAGATAAAATATCAATTTAAAAAAAGATCCACACTTTATCTAGCAAAAGTATAATCTAGATAAACGATTAGACATTAATGTCATTTGTCACTTGACAATGTTAGATACAGATAGATAATTCAATTCAATTTTATTCTTCGTGATACAGATAATAAAAAAGGATGTTTTAACTAATTAAATATTAATTATGTTATTACACAACGTTGAATAATCCTATTAAAAATTTTAAACAGAATTCTATAGGAAAGCATTTCCTATTCAATCTTATTAAAATCTATTCAAAATTTTGTATAGACGCAGACTCTGATAAAAAAATTCTATTCAATCCTATAGAAATTGAATAAGACATCAATTACCTAATTCCTATCCAATCCTATCGATTGCCTATTCAATTTCATTTTAAAAATGAATTCCTATTCAAAATTTTAAATACGAAATGAATTCATATTGACTCTAAGACTCTCAGAGTTGATAATTAATTTAGTCTTCTAATCTAATCTAATTCTAATCTATTTTTAACGATTAAAATTTTTCGTTGAAAAATAATTTAATGTTATCGGTATATTATTATATAAATAGCAGAATTACAAGATTTTTTGGAATTAAAAATAATATTTATAGAAATTTAACTTCGTATTTTATTATATAGCTAAAGCCTTTTTAAGATACTATTTTTTTGAAAATTACATTTATTTTTAATTTTGAGAATGCGACAGAATTTGAGAAAAATTTTATGGTTTTAAAGATATTTTCAAATCAAAATGAATTACCACTGACATTGAAATATCATTGGCAAAAATAGTAGTTTTGATAATGTGGTTTTATAAACGCTGAAACAAACAAAAAATATTTAAAATCGTAAATTTTATATTTTAGTAGTTACCGTTATCACTCTAAAATAGCACAGATTACATAATTTCCTGAATTAGATAAAAAAAAAATTTTACGTACGTTCATTAGAGAATTTTCCGAATTAGCTAAACAAATTTTTAGACACTTAAATAGCACATTCACAACTAGTTTTTTAATCACAGAATGATAATTTTATGTTTTTAAATTTATATTCAGTTTAAAATGAAACATTAGTTTATTATTTTAATTTTATGTACAAAATAAGGTCAATTTAATTGATCTAATTATTAGGGCTGATCAATTTTTTTAACAAATTTTTAAGTCGTCATTATTTATTCATCGTTAAATTAATTTTGGTTTTTCAATAAATTATTTCTAATCAATAAATATTTATTTCGACGAATCAATCTGGAAAGGAAATTTTATATAGATGTTTTTAAATTAAAATTATTTTTTAGTTTCTGCTTTTTGAAGTTTTTTTATTTATTATTATTGTTTTTTTTTTTTTTGTGAAAATTTTTTATTTTTAACCTCTTCACTCCTGGTGTCCAGTATACTGGACAAAAAATTTTTACTACCCTCACTCCAAACTCTGAAATAATCATATTAAAATTTTTTTTTCGATTAAATCATTTTTAAAACAGGGCTCTGATTATGTAATTAAAAAAAAAAATCATTTTTTAAATTTTTGACTGTTTTTGTGTTTGTCCAGTATACTGTACAAAAGTTGTCAAGCGTAGTAAAAAAAATGCTAAATCAACATTAAATATTTTATTACTGTAAAATAATTAAAAAGGTTCATTAGGTTTTGGTAACAAAATATGAATTCTTTGGTTTTAACAATTAGTATTTATAAGAATTTAAAAAAAAAAAAAATTATTTTACGTGATAGTCTCTAAGACAATTTCTATTTCTTGTGAGGCAGAGATGAATGTCACATATCGGTTCATAGATGAAATAAGTAAGCATATATAATTTTACCGATCTGTTGGTAAATACGGTTGTAAAAAGGCGAAAAACAACTATGTCCAGTATACTGGACATTGGTAATTAAGAGTTGTAAAAATTTCAAATAAATCAGGAGTTAAGAGGTTAAGTTTCATATACAACCACGGCAAATGCCTTCTTTTATTCAAATTTAAATGAAAAAGACCAACAACTTCGAAATATACCCTCTATCCTATAAAAACAGAATCATTAAAATCAGACTAACAATAAATATTTAACTCAATTGTACCAGAGTATTGTTTGGGAATTTGTGATATAATAAAGAAATATAAGTGTATTTTGATACAGAATGAAATTCGGATTTAAATAAAGTCATATATATATTTTCTTTAAATCTATTTTTTTACTATGATATTAAAATAAAGATGAAATGCACCAAATATTCGCACTGATATCTAATGGTGACAAAATTATTGTTAAGTTAAAAAGTTTTTGATGCTCATTGAAATAGGACTTATATACTTATTTTATTATTTTTGTATTTTCGAGATTTTATATCTTATATACTTATTTTATTATTTTTGTATTTTCTAGATTTTAATAATAGAATGTTCATGTTTCTGAAATAAAGGCGCTTCAAATGAAGTAATACACAAAATTTATTACAACAGTCATCATGCAGCATATTGTAATAAGTTCAAATTCTCTATACACATGAAATTTTTGATATTTTTTTAAGAGGTAAAAAACCAAAGTAAAGAAAGTATAAAGTAAAAAAACAAAATTTTTATTTACTTAATAATACAAGTAACTTATTTAAGTATTCCCCGTCATAATATTTTTCACCTTGCCATCAAAAGTTCTAGAAAAAATAAAAATAAAAATATATAATATATATATATATATATATATATATATATATATATATATATATATATATATATATATATATATATATATATATATTTATATATATATATATATATATATATAATTACATTTTATTTGGTATTGTTTTTTGTATTAATTAAATACTTACTTTGATACAATTGGGGTTCCTGGCAGGTAAAATGGATTACAGATATGATCTGCGTATAACGTGTGTAATTTTCTAAACATCTACAAAGAAAAGCAAGTATTTTTGAACTAACTAATTTAGTTGTTGTTTAAAAGTTAAAATAATAAGATTACACGGTATTTTAAACTGGATGTAAATAAGACCCTGAATTACTTAAAAATTAAAGTCTTTAGAAAAAAGTTTCGTACAAAAGTTGAAGTTCAAAAAATTATATTAAAAGGAATAATATTATTATAAAATGAGACATATGTAATAAAGAAACTATTTTCACGGGTAAATAGCTAAAAAATAACTGCCCAAATGTCATGAAATTTTATATGCACAATCTTGAAATAAAAACGAAGGACGCAACGAAAAGTTTTTCTCAAAAAATGTTTTGTGCACTAATAACTAAAATAATAATTAACCAAATGCAAAAATGAATAAAACCAATTGTCGCGTTTTCGCCACATTTAGAAGATACCTTTTTATGACTTTTAATTCACCTAATTACGAATGTAAACCACGGCAATAAGATTTGTGTAAAATAAGTATAAAACATAAATGAAGAATACCTATTTTCATTTTTTCAATTATTTTACAAGGTATCGACACTTTTATCACTCGTATTTAAGTTTCATTTTCAACTGAGAAATCATAACTGAAATTGTGTACTAATTAAATTAAAATTTCATCAATTTCACAAATTAAAATTTAATTGAAACATAGTAAGAATTGAAAACATTACACATCTGGTGGAGATCGACACCAAATTGCTACTCAGATGCCCTACCAATTACTCCAAGGATGCTTGGCATTCAGCAACATATTTGTTATATGTACAACGTTTTCAATCTTACTATTTTTTGTGTTTGCATTAAACATGATACTTGATTGTATTATTATTATTTTTAATATGAGTACAAGCAAAATGTTTTCGTTTTGTGTGCGATTATCAAAATATACAATTACAAAATTTTGAATTACTTTTATTGTACTAACACACTATATCAAATTTACAGAAGTAGAAAAGATATTAGCACCTCAATAGATACACGTCTATTATTGTATTTTATTGAAAAATAATAAGAATTGAAAACATTAAACCTCTACCGGGGATTGAACCAAGGGGCCAATTGCTAGTTGGAGGTTTTTTTTTTTAACATGTTTTATTTAATAAAATAAATGCTTTATTTAATAATAGCTATTCGCTCTCAGCCTCAGATTAGTCCATATTTATTCGAGTCAGGTGTGATCTGTGGTGTAGATACTTGGTACTCAAGTCCAGATATTTGAGTATATTTCTAATATTGTTTAATAGATTTTCCGGCTATATTTGTTCGAGAAAAATAAAAATTACTTTTCTAGAACCTAACGGTACAAATAACGGTAACGGTAAAAATATATAGTACTCAACGGTGAACAATAACATGGCATAAAACATTTAAACACTATGTTTACAAACAAGGTTTATTTAAAGATATTTTGATTTTTTGTCCCAATTTTCCAGATCAAAAATTTGTTGTATTTTATAGATACGTATTTCGACAAGGTAGTCATCATCAGTATGAATTAGTCGTATTTTCAAGTCTTTATTAACATCATAATAATAATACAAGTCAACTCACAAACTATAGTACTTAGCCTAAGCTTTATCTATAATACATCATCTTACATACTAGTTACATTGAGATTACAATTTTTGATACATCGTTTACAAAATGGAAAAATTTAAATTAAAACCAAAAATTTAAATTTTTGGACCAAATTAGCAACGAGTAACACCTCATTAGGAAATTGGGGCAAAAAATCGAAATTAATTCAAAAAATTCAAGAGTTCGCTTTCATAATATTCATAAGGTTTATTTAACAAATCTGAAAGTAGCTAAATATTAAATTTTTCAGTACCTATTCTACCTATATTTTCAGCCAAAAGTGAACTAGTGACAATATTAATTGTTTAATGTTTGAAATATTTTTAATCATAAGTATTCATAAAATGTAGTAAATATGCAGTCTTTAAAATGATCATAGTGTTATATAATTATTTAAGTGCTTATTACCAGAATTTGAGCTGAAATTGTAGCGAAATTAAGAAGTTTACAAAAAATGTTGCAAACGAAAGTTGATTGATTGTTGGGTTAAAAATTTGGTCATTGTATCCACTAAACTCATTTAACTCATTCATGAACTTAAACTCACTTTTTATGTTTAGAATACATCAGCATTTCAGCTCGCTATTTCTTTTCGTTTTTGGACTGTTCTGTTGACGGAGGGACGGGCGAACAGACGCCAGAAATGGGCTGTTTAGGTGATTGTATGAACATCCATACCAAATTTTTGTTAATGATTTCAATATTTTCTAGCCTTACAAAATTAACTAAATTTCATATACCTTCTCTTCATATAATTTATATATGTACGATATAAAAATATAGTATTGTAAAAACTAAATTGATTTTACCATCAAGTAGAAAAAGTATTCATGGTGCAATAAAGAATGTATTAAAGTTAAACGACTTTTGCTTGTTTTACATGATTCTCACTTGTGCTTATTTTGTATTAGGTATATAATAGACGGATATAATAACAAAATTATATTACCGCTCGAACTTCATTATCTCGTAAAGCTGTATTTGTTGAATCCACAACAATTACTAGTTTTATATTGGTATTTGTAACGTAACCAAAGCTACAATTAAAAAATGACATTAGGTACTTAAAAAATTTATGAAGATTGAAACATCTCTTACATTTTATGCGTTTCTGTAGAAAATAATTGTCCAAAATATAATTCGTAATCTTCAAATACTTTTGTATCTTTCAATTTTTCTTCAATAACATCTAGGGAAGAATATACTTTATACTGAAAATTTAGTTCATCATCTGGATTTAAACTGGAAAAATATTTTGGCGAATTCTAAAACATTTTTTTTTTTTTTTGTAATGAGAAAAGAAATAAAATTTATAAATTCAGGGCCATTTAAAGTTAGTCGCTCTTACATCTTTTCCAATTATGGCTACACAAACAGCCATAATTATCTATTTTTTACTTTTCTTAACATAAAACAAAGTTAAACTAATTAATATATTTGACAAATTACTTCATTTGACAAGTACTTTCAGTGTTTACGCAATACAACTTCTTTGACTGGTTTGACATGCAATCAACACATAGCTAACTAGGTTCGTTCAGCTAAAGTTTATGATTACTTGTAAATATAGGCATCGTAATAAAATTAACTTGTGTTTGGTCGGATGTGGTTAGTGATGATTTTACATCTAAATGACGGACGACGAGCAATAAGGCTAAGTGATTCTAGAATTTCACATCAATACAAATAATGTATTTTAGCTTCTTTTATCAAAATTCATCAAAAATCGTGTCGCCACGTATATCATCATAATCGTGCCCTAATTTGGCTACTTTTTGGCGTTTTTATGGAGTTTGGTAAAACAAGCCAAAATAAGACGAAAATGAAGAATACCAATTTTCGAGTTTTCATCTATTTTGCGAGTTATCCAAGGGTAGTTTAATCACAGGTTGAACGTAGGGACGAAAAACCAACTCGATCCGTTCAAACTACACCCCACAAATCTATGGGTAGTTTAATCTAATCACAGGTTGAACGTAGGAACTAAATCCAACCCGACCGGCGCAAACTACACCGGCTCCAGCAATTTATGTGTTAATAACAGTAAAAAATGGTGTACATGTATTTTTAATAGTTGTATTAAATATACAAGTGTTGATTTTTTTAAACGAATTAAATTTCGGTTATTTGTGCTTGAATTGTGTTTCAATTATAGTCATTTACGAAAAAATAAGAATTAAATCTTGTAATACCTTTTAAATTGTGGTATTTATGTGACATCAAACACAATAATTTCTAAAAAGAAGTGTCGATAACTCGAAAAATAGACGAAAACTGAAACTACGGATATCGTAATCTCTCCAGAATTTGCTATCTTTTGCTACTTGCCGCCTCAAAATGTACTCTAGCCAATGGTATTCATTAGAATTTCTATGACTAACAAACCTATTAATCACCTTCATGTGTCTTTTATGAATCAAATATATAAACTGTCAAAAAATAAAAACAATTGTGTATACATAAAAAATCAATGGAGTGTACAAAAGTATAAAATGAATAATCAAAATAATCATGTAATTCGCTCACATCTAAATACACAACAGACATTTTATACATTTCGTAATCTAACTCATCGATCAGTTGATTTAATTTGGATAAACTTTGCTGGGAAACTGGAATATGTTCGAACATTACTACCAAATGAATTTGTCGACGTGAATACATTTCGGTCCCATGTATGGATGGCAATTGATACAATATTGAAACAGCGTATGAATATTGAGAATAAGTCAATATTTCGATGTCCTGGTAATGCAGTTCGACGTGCACGAAACGAACCAATTGCACGTATTACATTAAACATTTTATTACCTGTAAGATCGTTAAAATTGACTGTTATGTTAAATTTAATTGAACATAATTTAATACGATCGTGCGATGATGTTAAACAATTAGGACTACCCTATACGTTGGAGTTCCATTTATGTGAAGCACTAAAAAGAATTCATATACTAAAAACTGGTTCAATTATTATTCATAAGGATAGTTAAATAATATGAATTTTATATGAAATTTATTATTTGTTTTGAAATTATTTTGTGTTATGCATTTATTTATTATACTTAAATTTAATATTTGTTCATTTTGAGTATATTACCAAATAGTCATAAGAAAGTACTCATTTTGTTTGAATTGTAAATGCGACTTGGGAAAAAATTCATCAGTGATATTTTACCAACAGTTCTTATTAGAGAATATGATTGAAATTTTACAATGAGAAACGTTGATGTGGCCAACGCATTATATGCTTGAAGCATTTTCAAAACCTAAAATAAATTTTATTTCATTAATTCAATTAGGAGGTTGTACAAGAAATTTCATTTCTAAATTAATTAGAAACAACACACATAAATGTATGTATTTGGAATTATGTTGAAAATCAGTGAATTAACACATACATAATATATTCTTCATAACATATTATTAGAACATATGTGAAGAGCATACTTTGTGAGTTTTAATCAAGTTAGTTTTAAATTACAAGTAGTTTAAAAATTGATACTGAATAAAATGCATGGTACTTGATTAATTATTACTGTTAAATATCTTCTCTTGTTTCTTAGGACTTTGACTTATATTTTCGGGTGAGTTGAAGCTGTTAAATTAAACTAAGTTTTTTATAGATCAAATTCCACACATGATCGTTTTTATTAGGATTACACCAGTATTTGATTTGATGAACGTCAATTGGAACATCCGTTTTAGTGGCAATAGCGTTCATTTTGACGTGCTTTGAAACTTACGTAGGATAGTTAACGCACGTTTATAAGTGAGACCATGTGTATGTTTTTTAGCACAGAATTAAAATATTTACATTTATAAATTCTTTTATTTTTTAATAAACAAAATATTAATTTTTAAAATTATCTCCAATAATAAATATATTTTATCGTATTGTGCATGTATGGAAAGTTTATGGATTGAACAAGTTTATATTGTAATTTGCTTCATACTAATTGTATGTAATTTTCGAATAAAATAACATGATAAAAAATTCTGGAATTTTTTACTTCACATTTTTTTAAGTTGATGAGATTTAGGATGAATAGTTTTATTAATTCACCTATTCCTTATAACGAAAATTCAGTTCTACGTTTCTTTCGACCAGAGTCCACGTAGAGACTACTGTTAAAAAAGGTTAATATAGATTAGGTAGGTGTCTAACTTTTTATGAAATATGTTCCAAAACAAGGCATTTAGTAAGTAATCAGTTCAGTTTGTATAGTTGCTATAATTGGCGAATAAATGCAAAACAAAAATAATTCAAATCATTATATATTGGAATAAACGTAAATGGATATTGTTGAAGTTGGTTAGAATTGTTTACAATAATTGACATAAAAGACGTTTTATTGAAATGTAAAAAAGTTCATTTAATGGTTTTTACTTGATGTAAGCATTCAATTATTTAATGGCGCATAAGGTACTGAATGACTAACAATTATTATTTGCAAATAAAAATATATGTTTTGCTAATTGAAGCAAGAGTGAATGATTATAACTTGAAAGTATGCGACGTATATAAATTATTGTATGTTTTGCTCATTCCTCAATCAAAATCATTTGATACAAATGAAAACTAATTTTTGTATTTAATATCATATTAGGATTAATGAGAATGTTTCATAAAAATAATTTTAATAAAAATTGAAGTTTAAGATTTTTTATTTTTATTATAAACAAAGAAAATATAAATATGAGAAAGTAAATTAAGAGAAAATCTATTTATAAAAAAACTTGATTACTGTATTTTACTGAAAAACTGTTTTTATATAAATAAGTTAATAATATTTCCCATTTGTTTTTTTATTATTATCCCTGTACACTTTTAGATTATTGCTGTAGAGATGCTGCCTCTCAAATTGCTGCAACAACATATTTTTTTTAGTATGCACATAGTAATAATCTACAAAAAATTTGCATTTTTAAATACCAAGAAAAACACAGTTTTGTTACCATCCAATTATTTATAAACACTGTTATTAATATTCGTAAATATTATGTAATTTATAAAAAAAGATGCATTTTTATATTATTAATTTTACCTTATTCGTAACAGCAGAATATAATTTATATATAAATAATAGATTAAAATTTAGTTCATTAATATTTTATATGTAATTTCGTAAAAGATATAATGTGAGAACTATGTTGAACGTTTATACTTAAAAATTCCTTAATGAACTAGGCTTTCAATTTTTAATACATATTACGCTTTAATACGTATGGAAGTTGGAATTCATAAATATCTGTATTATTAAAATGTTCAACATTAATTAATAAAAAACCGAATTAAAATTTGGACTTAGTGTAAATAACGTAATATATACAAATTTTAATAACATTTTACCGTGCCTAAAATCACCTTAAATAAAATTTTAAGATGTATAGAACTGTAAAATTTCTCTAATAAGTAAAATATTGAATTATTTTGTAATCGGTGAATGGGATAGGTAATAAACTGAAACATATACAAGACCTTTATGAGACCCCCCATCACCTAATAACAAAAATGTACACTTGTTAACACTAAATTTTTTTAAATGCTCTAGATCAAAAACTAAAATAAATAATGAAGCACAACTTGTATTTCAGAATTACCTATATCTACACATGATTGAAACTGAGATTATCTTTATTTTCGTAGTTCGTTCAAAAATGAAACTATATATTTTCTTTTTAAGGAAATTAAAAAAAAAAAAAATAATATATTATAGTAAAAATTATGGCAACAGTACATAAAAAAAATACAAATTAAATTAATTCAAAGTTTTTGTTGTAACGCATAGGCGAAATTAGATAGACAATATATATTCCTCTGGTGGTAAAATGCCCTAATTAAAGCTTAGCATTTTTCGTCATTTTATTTG
This sequence comes from Chrysopa pallens, assembly GCA_020423425.1. NCBI lineage: Eukaryota > Metazoa > Arthropoda > Insecta > Neuroptera > Chrysopidae > Chrysopa > Chrysopa pallens. The sequence continues at coordinate 32,213 of JAEMTY010000140.1, forward strand.
TTAATTTCGACAACGAAAAAAAAAAAAAAGAAGTAAATTTCTGTTTAAGATAAGGACAAACGTAGTATCTTTGTTAAACGAATACTCGATCTATTGTAACTTATAAACATGGAATGTTAGTGACATAATTTCTAGCAAATCTAGCACATCGAGTTAACTTTTTTGACAGAGTACTTGGATTTCAATGATCATTTCCATTTTATTACGTTGATAAATACGATTCGCATCTTTTAATTTCGACTTTTTTTAATTTTGCACACGTTAGGGAGCTTATATAAGGGAAATATTCATTTGAAAAAAAGAATTTATTGCGTAATATTTCAAGAACACATTTTTAGTGAACTATGTGAAAAATACTCCACAAAAAAGGATAATTAAATAAAAATTTCATCGTTTTATTCACAAAAAAATTTTAATTTAAAAAGTAGCAAATGAAAATTAGTCATATATAAGCTACCGAAAGCGTTTTAACTTTAACCTATGTTTCAAAAGTTATTAACAATAAAAATTTGAGAATAGGAGGACTAAAGCATATTGCAAGTTCGTCAATAAGGCGCGAATATTTTAGCAGACTGATTAATGGTATTCGGCTAAAAGATTAAAATTTGTAATTGTCATATAAACGAAAATTTTGAAATTATCAAGTTAAAATTATCTTTTGTAATTTTGAGCTAAAATTGCCTGTTTTACTTGAATTTCGCAAACAAAAATACAAGGGTATGACAAAAATACAAGGGTACTTACTAGAAACGAATTTCATAACTATACGGCAAATTCCTTTAAATAGTTGTATAACTTGTATCATTTTGAAGCATTATATCTGCCTACAGTTACAACAAAATTTAAAACTTTTGATCAGATATAAAACTAAGGCAGCTAGCTCGTGATATCGACTAACATTTATATATTAGTTAAATAATGAAATATAAAAATTACTTTAGGTTTTAATAATAATCAATAAATAACATTTAGCCAATTTCTATCTTTTACTTATAAAAAGTAATTGTTACATTGTTTCGGTATATAACCAACCATTTTCAAACAATAACAATGGAAATTTGTTAAATATTTAGTGTTAGTATTCATTGATATGGCTTTCCACAAATTAACGCTCAATTCAATTAATAATTATAATGTTAAAAATATGGTGATGAAATCAAAAATTTATAAAATTTATTCAAATGTATTTATTATTGGTATATATTGAAGTTAATACATAATCGATATTACGAGCAAATTTATTCAGGATGGGATCTTACCAAAATATTAAAAACAATGAATTAAACAACATTTTTAATATTTCAATAATTCAACGGCGATTTTTTTTTTTGGGATATTGATGATTTTGTTCTATCAAAAAGTAACGAAAATTTGATCTCAATTATTATGCTTAAAATAGAAAATTTATGCTTTTCATCTATAGTATTGACATTGAAATAAATAAAATTATAAAATATTTTCATTTATATCAAATTTCCCAGTCTTGTCTTCAACGTTCCGTATAAAGATAAGCGCTGCCATTTTAAAACAGGAGTTTTCAGACTTGTATTAGATGACTGCAGTCAACGCCATAAGTTCCAGAGACTTATATAAAAAAATATTTTAGTAAACTACTTTTAATTGAAACAATAACACCTAATTTGTTAATAAAATTGTTTTTATTAATCTTAATTTTGAACAAACTGAAGATTATTAAACAACGAAAAGTTTTTAATAAATAATAAAATAATTATATAAATATGAACTTTTTTGTTAAATTTCAACTTTGTAAGCAAATCTATTAATATTTTGTATATATAACTCTATTTCTTAATTTTCCAATTATGTGACATGAACATAGAGGCACAGAATAAGCTAGATGAAAAGCACCCAATATCTTTCCATTTCAGTTACTCAAAAAATGTTCGAAACTAAAATTTTAACAAAAGTATTGTATTGATTAATAATTTTCGATATTTTTCAGCAGACACAAAATTTAAATATTTTTTTTAAGCATATGTAAATTTGGAAAATGCGCATTTGAATCTATATTTGACATCATTATTTACCAAGTTTTTATCCAAGAATAAAGTTAAAATATTTCTTTTTTTAAAATACCAATGTTCTTCTCATTTATTTAGTATATTCACATTTAATTGCAAGAAAATTAAACCATAATTAAAAGATAATAAATTATACAAATTTGTATACTATTTGAGTTTGGCATTTGAGTTACTATTTCTACACCGAAAAAGTTAAATATTGTAGCTCATACAGAAGTTTAAATATTTGGTTAATATTTTCATTAAGTACACTTGCTTTTGAGATTAAGAATTTTTTGCTAAATAATTTATAAATTGTCAAATTTTCTATAAAAAAAGCCATAATTAAAATGTTTTTAAATAAATATTTCCCTACTTTGTTTTTATTCTAATTCTTAATATTATCAACAATTATATAAAATTTTATTTCTTTTACAACTTTTTTTTTTTCTTTTAATTATAGAAATTTATTTTAAAAATAATTTTAGCATTTTTAAATAAAAAAGTTTTAGTCTTTTTTTAAATAAAAAATAGTTTTATATCAATAAAAATATTTAAGTATCCGAGTTATTTCGTAACATTGAAAATATTTAGGTTTGTTTCTTTACTAAATACATTATAACAGTGTTGGATATTAAGATACCTAAATTCTAAATACAATAGGCATTACGTACGGCATAAAGTTAGGCACTACAAATGTTTTGTAAAAAATTTAAAACAGACTACTCATACGACTTTTGAATCCTTATATAAAAAGCTGTAGTGTATATTGTATATCAATCATAATGCTCAAATTCACTAAAAATAAATCGTGATATAAATTTAACCACTTTTATTTTTTTGATATTTTGTTTATTTTCTATATCTTTAATATTTAAAGAAAAACGGATTTCATTAAATTGTTTTCTTAAAATTCGTGTTTCAGTAAGCAATTTTTTGTATTTGGATACATAATAAATATGTATCAAAAAATTTTATGCTGTTTTTATTTATTCCATGCGTAAGAAAACCCTATAAATACTAGTAATTTTTGGCTAGCTTTGAGAACACCACTTTAAAAGCAATATGAATCGCTAAAATTATTGCAAACAATCGCTATTATGTTTTTATTTTTGTTTTATAAACATTGAATATTATTATTGCAAAATTGAAGAGGTGTCCCCACTAAAGTCCAAATCACTAAAATATTTCAAATATTGTTCGAAAGGCACGCACATCGCACATGGAGTGATTTGAGTGAAATCGGCAAAATCGCTGATTTCCGCGATATCACGGCATTTTATTCGCACACGATAGTTGCTCCGACTTTTTAACGTTTTTTGAAGAAGGGGTAATACATTGATTGTTTACTAATAATAAAAATATATATACAGTGTCTTAAAGGATGTAATACTATATATATATATATATATATTTGAAATAATATATATATATATATATATATATATATATATATATATATATATATATATTATAAAATATAAGTAAAAAAAATGCGTATTTCAAATGACTTACATTATATTCGATATTACTATTCTATATAAGATGTATTGGCTTAATTTTATAAAATAAATCTAAAGTTCATTTCTGTTTATTTACTGTGTTATTGAAATGAAAGAAAATAATACGTAGGATTTGTGTTGCGATTTTTTTATCACATGTATGATTTCAAATCACGAAAATCACACCGTGTGCGACTATACATTGCTTTCCATAAGCAAATCACATCCATGATATCGCCGATTTCACACAAATCGCGTCGTGTGCGATGTGCCTAAAATGTTTTAGAAAACAATCAAAACTATATACTTTCAATGAAAAAAATTATTTTGTTATAGCACCATAGCTGCTCAATAATATAATTCGATTTATAAAATTAGATTAAATTTTTTTAGGACTAGCTACAAGTGTTTTTTCAAATTCTTTTTCTTCTTCTCGGAAGAATATCTTTGTGATAACAATGTCACCAGTGGATAAAGTTTGACATGCAGCTTCAGAGACAATTTTTGTACCACTTTGTATATCCATTTGTATATTTGTTGCTGTGTTTGATATATCAATACTATCATCATTCACCGCCATTTTAATATCATTATGCGATTTTGTTGGTGATGATATTATGTGTTTTGGGCTTGTTGCGTGACAGTTGCATGTACAATTGTTTGATTTTGTTGTTTGTGCAGCATATGAGGATCTGAAAATTTTAAATGAAATGTAAGGTCATAATATTCAAAGACGATTTCATAGAAGCATTGGGAAATAATAATCATATAAATATTATCTCGAAATCAAATTTTGTAAAAACCAATTAGGTTTGGATAGTATTAAGCAAAAATAACGATTTTTAATGGTACAACATTATAATACGCAATCTTAAAATGGGTTAAACAACCAACAGAATTTGCTATTTTTATTAGATTTATTTATCAGTCTAACATTATCGCTTCGCTTAAAAATTATAAATGCATACATCTCATAAAATTAAAAACTATCATTAAACTTTTTATAACCCTTCTTAAACTCACATTGCAGTGGCTTTTCACTCAATCGCTGATATCGGAGCACATATCAAATAGAAAATTACTGAATTGAAGGTCGAAAATCTTACTTAATTTCCTGGCGTTAAGCTGAGTTGTTTTGAAAAATATTTGTATAAACCTACAAGCAGTTTTGAAAAAGCAAAAAAATAAAAAAATTTAATATTTAGAAATTTTAATCTTCAAAATGCTTTTTGTGCTTCTAATACAAATCCCATTAGGTTTCAGTACTTTGTGGAAAAGATTTATTTTATGTTAAAATTGACCCACTTCTAGATCATCAACATTCCTTCTAACTGAATCGTTATTCTATCGGATCATTGTTTTGATACTATAATCATTTAGACGAGTTATAAGTGGTTAAATAATTAAAACAGCAAGTCGATTTTATAATATGTAATAAGCACATTAATGTTACATACATATGGGTTGAATTGATAACCTCTTTGTTTTTGAAAGTTGGTTAAGTACATATAAATGCGAATGTAAAATATATAGCAAACTGAGATATCTTTATAATATACATTTTATCCGCCCGTGTGTATATGACTGAAACTCTCCCAAACGACTGGACCGATTTTTGGTATATGTTTGTGTGGAACATACACCTGTTTCTGTAGAGCCATCCATTTTCGCCAAAACATTGAATAAAGATTTCTTAGAACTCGTTAGTAAAGCCATCTACCAGCCATACCTCCTTCGTCAGCGAAGCAAACATTGAGAAAAAAAAATAAAGATGAAGTACCTTGCGATCTTTCTAGGCTAAGGCTAAAGGTCTTTTTTCTTTCCTTTCGAGCAAAGCGGGCACTTATGCTTAACTATAAACCTATAAACTATACTTCTTAATTCGTCTATCTTTTAAACTCATAAAAAAATGTTCGAAAAATTATAGAAAAATGTTTTAAAATTGTACTTCCAATTTTGAACAGGAAACAAAATTTAAATATTTGTAAAAAAACACAATAAATTTTTGACCTCTTATATTGAATCCGATATTGTAAATTCAAAAAATATCTTTTGAAAAATTCTTTAGTCCCATAATTTTAAAACTAAACCTCATTAAAAAAAAAATTGACATAATTCCATAATATCAAATTTGTGTTCGTGGATTTACAAATTTACCATCTAATAAAAAACAACCTTTTACTCCCTCTTCTCAACCTTTAAGATAGAGATAATTTTTTTGCAAATAAAACTGACAAATGAAACTTATTTTCATGTGCTGTTTCTCGTTATAAAAAATTTAAGCTTTGACTACTATTTTTCTCTTCAGGTGAATATTATGCCATATCTAAGCACAAAGAAGTGTATTTTTCGATTTTTCAATTGTTAATAAAATTTTTTATTTTAAACCAATCAAAAGTGCTTTTCTATAGTAATATAATATAATATAAGTTTGGGCAGAACCCTCTAAAAAAAGTTGAAGGAACTGGGTTGGTAGATATTATATACTAATCGTTTTTTAGCTTGGGTTAATATAAACAAAGTATAAATAAATAAAAAAGAATTACTAACATTATAGACTCCGGCGATAGATCATCCGATGGCAACAATGTGGCTGCACTCAATATTGCTTCTAACTTTTCAATTTTTTCAAAACGATCCATTTTACCATCTGATAATATTTCATCCATCAGCTGCATGGATTCTGTTAAACTAGCTGGTTCTGAGCTGCGTGGAGATACTACACCTAAAAACATTTATATAATATATTTTGTTAACATAATAAAACAGGTTCTTTACCTGTTAGAGAATTATCTGAAGGGTAGCTATCCAAACTTGGATACTCTTCATTCATTTCTTCATCATCAGAATCGGAATTATCCCGATCTTGCCCTAAATTTTCTAGCTTCTCTAATTTTCTAGCTACTTTATAAGATCCTTTTAGCTTTTCTTTTTCTTCTTCTGTTAAATCTAAATATCTACAACAGCAAAAAAGTATTAATTTAATCTTTATTAACATCTTGATATTAATGTTAGATATGACAAGTGAAGAAAACAACTAACAGTGTTAATTCTTAAAATACTCGATACATGGTTAAATATCAAAATTTGAACAAATGGAACCACTAACTTTGTAAGTCGTCCCTATGCTATAAACAATGGAGTATTTCATTTATATATTTTAAGTACTTGCCTACAAAGTTGTAGCTTTACTAATGATAAAATTATTGTTTATTTACTTTTAATTGTATAATAAATACTTTTAATTGTATAATTTTATTGTTAATTAAAAATACATTTTTGAAACCAAGCATTTATACAATATTTCATTTGTACTAAAAATAATAATAACTTCAAGGAAGAATTTAAAACCTTATAGTTGCGTAACAAGCTTTTAACACTTTTTTTTAAGTTATTATTTTTGTTTTACACTAATCCCATTCACTAGTCCGTTGCTTATTACAAATCATCCACGAGAACAATTGTATTATACAATTTGATTGGTTGTTTTGAAGGTTATTAAATAATTTATAAATAATAGTTCACTATTATTTAAAGTACTTATTATTATATATTTATAGTATAATATCATAAATATATTATAAATTAACAAAAAAATGGAATCCATAAAACAAGGTCTTATTGTGAGAATGCATGATCATCGGACACAGAAAAACAAACCTAGTATATTAAAATGTTGTATAAAAGCTGGTTTTAAACATGCATTATCATCGGAATTGAAAAACCTGTAAAATTTCATACCAAGCAAGCCAAGTTAAATAAAAGGTTATAGTAAATTTAAAAAAATTTATTATACGATTTTGATCCTTAATTCTGTATTTCTTTGTATCTAACACTGATTAATAAGCATAATATCCAAATTTTAAACATTGTTCATATATATTACTATGTTAAAGTAAGTAATCGCAACTCATGTCAGTATGTAAAAATACAATACTATAAGAACAATTAAATAACAATAATAGATGGATAGGTACAAAATAATTAAATCTTTATTCTTTATCAATTTGAATTATTATAAATTCAGATGTTTATTTACGTACCTTAAAAGTCTTATCTCTCTATTTGACAGCACAATGTTCTTATTTGTTTGTGCTAATTTGTGTTTTAAATCAGATACTTCATTTTCAACTTTACGTTGCCGTTTTCTTTGTTTTACATCATTTGGTCGAATATTCATAAAAATTTGTTCCTCACATAATTCATTAAATAATTGCATATTTTCTGGTTTAATTGCTCTAAAAAAACAAAAAAAATTAATATTAAACATACCTTAAGGTTATACATCTACTATCATTGTATATGTAAAAACTAAAATTTTAAATGGGCTGTTATAAAAATGAATTCTTCACAATTTGTTGTTTTTTGAAAATAGAATAAAAGTAATTATTTGGACAGTATTTAGAATATGTTCTTTTTTAGATGAAAACAGAGTAATTCTGTTGGGTGACTTTATTTTACAAAAATTATTCAGCATTATATAATTTCATTTGTACTATTAATAAATTGATATTTAAATTTTATTTTCATTCATGATAATAACATAACTAAAATATTTTAATACATAGAGCATTCAATTTTTGTAGTTATCAAGATCTAAATAATAATTATAAAAGTATAAATTAACTACACTTTTTCAGTAGCTATTTTATTTAATCAAAAACAATCCTCTGAGAAAAACTTGCAAAAAGTTCAGGTCTTTAAGATAATGCAACAAAAAAATACTCGGGATCAACACGTTTATAAGAAATTTAAATAAAAACTTTTTTCCACTCTTTATCATATTTTAAATATATTTTGGACTAGACATGATGGTATCGCTTACAATCTCATTATCAGTTTCTGAGTAGAACCTCAAATGTTAGAAATATCTTTGTCTTTTGGAAGTTTAGGTAAATCATTAATGGAAGTTCTCCTAGAATGTATTCATGATGAACACAATGCAAGACTTCTCACACTGATTTCAGGCAAAACTAAACTATCGCAATTATATTTTATAAAGACTTTGGTAACACATATTTGATTTTCGATTTATAAATTAAAAAAATTTTAACAATTGCCTGACTGTGTTTAACTACATGTAAAGATAACATATCCGTGGTGCTAATATTTAAAAATAGATTTTGGTAAAATAAATAAAAATGAAGATTACGAATTTTCAATTTTTTAATCGTTTAGGAGATATAGCCACTAAAAAACACTTATATTTCCCATATATATTACATGTAAAATTTTATGTAATTTGACGGTGTTTTGTTATTCATTCTTATATATTAATTTTTTATATTGTTGCCAACTTCTAAAATTTAAATTAATATAATTTTTTTAGTATCACATACTCAAATAAATACTTTTCTGTTACAAAAAAGGTACTAAATGTATATATATATATATATCAAATCATGCCACGGATATGACAATAATCTAAATTAATGATTAAGACAGTAAAACAGCAAAAGTAATGATTAAGACAGAAAAACAGCAAAAAATATTTTTTTATCATATTTGTGGAAATATTATTTACAAATAATATTGAATTCTAAAAAAAACTAACCTCATCATTGGAGAATATAATTGATCACTAACAAGGCACAAAACGTCTGCACCAGCATATAAAATCATATCTCTGCTTAACGGACGCCGTGACCAATATCTTTGATCTCGCCTATAAATATTTTTCAATTGTTCTTTCATTGGATTGACTGGCGCATTATATATTTCACACAATGCATTTAATGACACATTTTTCACTTTGTATACAGGTTTTGATGTTTCTTGAAATTGTAACACAGCATGAGCACTCTAAAATATTTATGAAATCATATAAAGTCCACCCAAATAATGTAATATTTACAAACGATATATCTAGAGACAACTTTATTGGCTCTAGATGTCTCTAGAGCCAACTTTATTAGGGATTATACGGAATATACTCTTTCAGTCAAAATAGCCTAAATTTTTTTGATTCTACTATATTCTTAATACTTGAATAATTTTTAAATTAATATCTATTATTCATATTCTTATATGCATCATAGGTAATTAAGTTGTACATAATTTATTTACCTGGGTATCAAATACATTTTGCAATGTAATACCAAATTGATTGTATAAATTGACAGAATCGTTTCTACAATCATGTATGACTTTTGTGATTACATCAGATTCTAATAATTTTCGTAATCCATAATCAATCATACTTGGACAAGTCATTAAATCAAAAATATAAGCAAAACCTTGCATTGTCGCAATTTGAAATAAAGTTAATTGGCCATTTATGCCTAGATTAATACCTTCACAATCAAAACCAACTACAAATTTTTCATTTCTCTGCAAAATAAAAATTAAAACACCTTATATTAACACTTACTGTAAATTAAATTGGAATAAAAATATTGTCTCTCTGTTTGCTTTTGGCTATCCAAAGGGCCTCAATAATTGTATACAGTGGGAGTAATTACCATAGTTTAGAGCTAACTAAAATTTGAAATTTGTACATTAATAATTGAAAATTTGAAAAGCTCGAAATCAATTACTAGCTCTGAAACAGTAGAAAACTTTATTCTATGTTGGACTGGTTTGTCGTCGTAAATTTATCATTAATTTCCAGTGCAATAATTATTTATTTACAATTTATTAATCTGACAACGACAGTTTTATCTCTCAGTTAATTAAGTGATCTCATGTAAATAAACACGTGTTGTATTAATAATTTACGTCAAATTCATTTCTTCGACTAGCATTCCAGTACGAGCCTGATGTTGAATATTTGCTCATTCCAAAGTGGTTATTGGTACTTTGGAGAAGGAATGTCTGCATTGTCATGCACTTAAATTTAAAAATGAGCCACTTGGGATGTGTTGCTCATCAGGAAAAGTACAACTAACCGAAATTGAAACACCACCTGAGCCATTGCACGGTTTACTTATTGGTACTGATGGCTAGAATCTGGCCTGTTCCTGAAGTCAATTCGCACATTCAATTCATGTTTCCAAATGACATCGTTTGGAGCAACAGAAATAGTCAGCAATGTTGCAGCAAACGGTCAACAATTTAATTCCTCGTTTAAAATCAAAGGCCAAGTTTATCACAAAGTGGGCTCATTGCTGCCAATGCCAAACGAATCTCATAAATTTTTACAAATATACTTTATGGGTGGCGAGGACTCCGAACGTGCACTCGCCAATCGCACGGATGCACGTTGCGACTTCCATAATCTTAATTCACCTTTTGCCAGGCGTATCGTCAGTGAGCTAGACGCTCTCTTAAATGAGCACAATGAATTATTAAAATTTTTCAAAGCAAACATGCACAAGCTACAAAGTGACAATCACGCTATTGTCATCAATCCTGATAGAACACCAGCTGGAGAGCATGTACGTAGATTCAATGCACCTGTTGTTGAAAACGTTGCTGGAATCATGGTTGGCGACCGTACAGCTTCATATGACGCTCTCCAATATCCACTAATTTTCTGGAAGGGACAAGATGGATATTGTGTAAACATTAAACAACGAGATCCCGTAACAGGTAATTCTTTCATTATTAACAACATAATTATTTTATTATTAAATAATAAATCTTCAATTAATTTAAATATATATTATTACAGGAGCTGAAACAAATAAGAACGTTAGCTCGAAGGATTTTTATTCATATCGTTTGATGATTAGACGCGGCCGAGACAACATCATTTTACGATGTCGTGAGCTTTGCCAACAATTTATGGTCGACATGTATGTGAAGATAGAGAGTGAACGACTAAGATACTTGCGATATAATCAACAGAAGCTGCGTGCGGAAGAATATATTCACTTGCGAGATGCTATTGCGAATAACGCTGACACTGCCGAAATTGGTAACTCTGTTATCTTACCATCATCGTACATAGGTAGTCCACGTCACATGCAAGAATACATACAGGATGCTATGACTTTCGTGCGTGAATATGGACGACCGTGTCTTTTTATTACTTTTACATGTAATCCAAAATGGCCAGAAATTACATCGCTGCTATTACCAGGACAACATGCAATACATCGGCATGACATTACAACACGTGTGTTTAAACAAAAATTAAAGTCTTTAATCAGCTTCATTACCAAATTGCATGTATTTGGCCCCACACGTTGTTGGATGTATTCAGTTGAGTGGCAAAAGCGTGGATACCTCATGCACACATTTTGATTTGGTTCTTCGACAAAATACGTGCTGAAGACATCGATAGTTTGATTTCTGCAGAGATTCCAGATCCGTCTACTGATCAATTACTGTTTGATATTGTTGCTACAAACATGATTCATGGTCCATGCGGAAATCTGAATCGTTCATCACCTTGCATGGTAGATGGAAAATGTACAAAGCGTTTTCCTAAAGATTTCACTAACGATACGGTCACACATGTTGACGGATATCCAATATATCGTCGAAGAAGTACCGAAAATGGCGGACAATCTTTCATCAAAACTATCAACAACGCAGACATCGACATTGACAATCGTTGGGTGGTACCATATTCTCCTCTGCTGAGCAAAACATTTAATGCTCATATTAATGTTGAGTCATGCAGTTCGGTGAAGAGTATCAAATATATTTGCAAGTATATGAATAAAGGAAGTGATATGGCTGTATTTCGGATTGAAAATAATAATGTTCATTCTCCTCCGTTGAATCAAAATAATGAAATTACGAATTACCAAATTGGCCGGTATATCAGTTCCAATGAAGCTGTCTGGCGTATTTTCGGTTTCCCAATTCATGAACGGGATCCAGCAGTTATCCATTTAGCTGCCCATCTTGAAAACGGCCAGCGCGTATATTTCACGAACGACACAGCGCTTGATCGTGCTATAAATCCACCGAAAACTACGCTCACCGAATTTTTTGAACTGTACAATCGTGCGGATGCTTTTGGTGCCTTCGCACAAACACTGCTCTATTCTGAAGTTCCGCGGTATTTTACATGGGCTCAATCGAAAAAATGGATTTATATATGTAAATGTATAGAACCAAATGTTAATTTTGGTTAATTAATTGTTGAGAGCTTTAGTTTGTGGGATTCCATTATATTTGTAAATAATTAGAGAACTAATTTTTGATTTGTAATATCCACTTATTTATCCACTATTAACGTATTTTGTGACAATTGATTAGATTTTTAAATCATATTCATGCAAATAATTTATTCATAAATTTATTTGTACAATGTATACATTAATAAAAGTGGATATTGCAAAACAAAAATTCGTTCTCTAATTATTTACAAAATTTAATTTTGGTTGTTTAATTTGCATTAATTTTTGTTGCGTGTTTTTTACCAACTTCGAATAAACACGAATTTTTTTGTAAACATCAATCAACGATAGACAGATTTGTGATGAGTTTTTATTGAAAATATTTATTTACATTAATAGTTATGATTGTCTTGAAAATACTTTGAGTATGATTGGAATATACTGCTTCTATTGCATTAATCGTCATTATTTTCGCTTATTCATCCCAAAAAATTATTTAAAAAAACAAGAACTTTGTGGACTGGAGCATTTGACTTGAAATTAATTATTGTAAAATAATTATGATATTTATTAAATGATTTATAATGTTGCATTTTTACTAAATTTGACTTATACTTACAGTATTTTTGGCTTGTTGGAACAAATCTTCAATAATTTGTGAACATTCTTTTGTATTCGCAACAACACGTGTATTTTGGAATATTCGTATTTTCCATGTATCTCCATTAAAACCACTCAATATACCCGACCCACAATTGGCAACGTTACTATTCAGTGTACGATCTCTACAATTATTTTCCGCTAATGTTTTCATAACTAAACTATTAATACGTTGTTTTAACGTTTGATTTTGTATTGAATGACTAGGAGAATTTTGTGTTGATGAATTGGCACTGTTTGGAGTTATTGTGTTTGCTCCACCACCACTACCTGGTGAATTACTTTGCATATTTAATCGATTACGATCATTTACAAATGTTGAATTCGTACTATTTCGGCCGATATTCTTTTCTGTATCAGTTAAACTGTTATTGTCTGGGCTATTTGAGGTAGAATTATTATTATTTGAAAAACTACAATATTCGTCCAAAGAATTTGGACTGGTATTCCTATTTTGATTTTGATAGCGACCCAATCGAAAACTGATGCTAGATTTTGGTTGCTGTTGTTGATGAATTACCTGTTGTGGTTGCAATGGAATTGAATGTTCTGTCGATTCTTGTATATGACTTATTGGAGGAGACGAATCATGATTTTTTGGTGATTGAGTGCGTTCATATGTTTGTTGTACTGGCTTCACTACACCTAAATTATTATTCTTTTGTTCCGTAAATAATCGTAAATCAAGTTTTGGCCGCTGTATTAATGTGATTAAATTTGATTGAACGTGAAAAGCATCAGAGAACATTTTTAAAAATGTTGTTAAATCTTGTGATGTTTTAAACATATGCGACCATTGATCTTGTGGAAATTTTGATGTTACCAAATGAAACAATTGATCCACTAATATTGGTCCTTTGATTTCTATACATTGAGCAAAAAAGTCCAATAATTTTTGTGTAACAAATGGATCGATTGTTACCGATGGTAATGTGTTACGGAATTCTTGATATTCATTTTCATCGAAATTTCTTAAAATTACATTTTCATCAACTACATCAAATGTTTCGGGAAATTTTAATAAGAAATCACGAAATTCTTTGATATGTTGACCTAAAAACGAAATCAATATTTTAATATTAAGTAATTATTCATTGAATAAAAACTTAATTAAAAAATAATTGTCGCAGATAAAATTTAAAAGCATTTTGTAAGCTTGATGGACAAAAATGCAAATTTCCAGCGATTGATACAATTTAAAATATATGTAATAGGAAAGCTTAATCCTTCAAATAAATATATAGGTACCAATCATGTTTATGACTAAAATTTTTTATTGTATAAGTATTAAAAGTTCCGTGAAAATTTGCCATCAAAAATATCAGAAAATCATGTACTTTTAGTCAATATTTGAATGAATGACCAATACTAAATTGAAATCTAAATAAATTTCTATAAAGTTTAGAATATACAGACTGCCAATTCCTAGAATTATTTATCTATCGTATGAAAAATTTTAAATCGAAAAATAAAAAATTATTTATAAAATTAGGTTAATACTAACGGAGAATCATTTTATGTTTTTAGTGAAATCAAAAAACTATCAGAATCAAATTGAATAAAATTATAAAAATAATGCAGACTTATACTTTTGTAAAATGTTCGAATTCAACTGATTGTATACAAAAAATTGCAGATGATTCACTCAAAAATTTATATAATAAAAAGTAAAATTATTTTTTATGTGAAATATGCACCCGTAAAATAATCTAAAAGATCTAAAAAATTAAAATTAACTTAAAAAATACTTTTTAAATTGATAATTAAATTTAATTTTTTAATTTTAGAAACAGTAAGTATTTAAATAGGAATTAATTAATATGCAGGATTTTTGTAACTATATAATAATTTCTGCAAATAAATCCCTATTGCACAAACAACAATAAATATTTAATACAAATTGAATACAGGAAACTCAACTAGAAATAATTTTTAAATTTCCATTGGAAAATATTTAAATATAGGAAAACGTTAACAGGCAGTCAAAATATTATATTTTTCAGATAATTTTTTTCTTTAGAAGTTATCATTCATAATTATACATTCATAATTAATAATGCAAAAAAAAAGAATTGCTTGTTTTTTAGACTGGATATTTTGAAAACTAATATAGAAATTTAAGATTTAATGCGGATTCGTCTAATGAAAAGATGGATGAAATTGTATTTCGGACAAAAAAGACAAATCATAAGTCCAAATTTGTCAGCTAGTGACATTAATATATTAAAAAAATTTCTTAAATTTGTAACACAGCATACCTGATATATGTCTAACTTCGGGACTAGCTTGACTTCTATGACCCAAAAGACTTTTAATTGGTACTTCTGTAT